>JAZAVJ010000091.1:0-141358 GCA_037954315.1 Neonectria punicea
CTCGGCGCTGCTTATTAAGCATATTCAACTAAAACACATAATGCAAAACGGGGTCCTAGGGTACCGTACGGGAGGGTGCCCACATCAAAAAATAATTTTGGGACATCGGTCCCTATGGCCTTCCGTACCAAGAGCTCCACTGCTCATGCTACCTCTGCCGCCGTCGAGACCTCTGCTGCTGTCGAGACCCCCGCTGCCGTCGAAACCTCCGCTGCGCAGGCAACTTCGGTTGCCGTAACCACCTCGGCCCCCGTGGCGAGCTCTGCTATCCAGCCCTCGTCTGCATCGGCCGCGGCGCCGACTGCTACACAGAAGTCTCGATGCAAGCGTTCGCGTAGCAAGCGCCACTCTCGTCGCTCTCTGTGAGAGCCGATGAGCTGTGTATCTTCGACTGATAAGTGTGATTGGACATATTGAGAAGGGAAGGTCGCCGCTATTTCAACAGTACACATTCTACATGCAAGACATACATAAAGACTACTACCTCTAGTTAGAGTAGAGATTTTGCATAATTCTTGGCCAGTGGCTTGATAACAGCTCTCCTCACCTCCATTCGCGTAATTGACCCTGCAGTGAAATAAGAATACTACTTAATTTACTTATGGCTGTCGATTTGGACGCTAATGGAGGAATTGCGGTCAAAGTTGAGGCTGTATTAATGAATTAAGCCTCTGCCTCGCGATTCTGCCTTGGTCAGGCAGCCGCTCTTATCACTTCCCCCCGCTGATTAGGACGACGAGGCAGCTTTTCCGCCATTTCGCAACCCTGAGATCCCTTAACCTACGCAATCTTTTCTTTTACCAATTCGGGTTTGTAGGGCGTCAAAGCTGAACCAACATCCCATCCCCATCCACGACGTTTCAATGCGGCAGGGCCCCCAATGAATTGGGTATCATTGAAGGCATGGCCAACCACGGAATTTCGGAGACGTATCTAGCGCACAGGAAAGCCGAAATCGCAGCAATCCAGTCCTGGATGGCTACGTGCATTGCTCAACACGATACATCAAGATGCAATACACGTCGGTCGGACATATTCCCCGAACGTCTCATTGAGATCAATGCTCAGACTGAAGAAGCCCGCCTCGTCAGCGTGCGACAACTAGACCAGGTTCCCGAGTTTGTGGCGCTCAGCTACTGCTGGGGCTTGACCGGAAACCTCAAAACGCTCAAGGCAACATTGTCCCAGATGGAGGAGTGTGTACCCTCAGGGGCACTACCTCTCACGGTAAAGCAAGCCTTTGAGGTCGTCAGAGTTCTTGGGTTTCGCTACCTCTGGGTCGATGCGCTGTGCATTGTCCAAGACGACGAGGCCGACTGGCAACGAGAAGCTAGGAAGATGGGCGCCGTATACTCTAACGCCACTCTTGTCATCGCTGCTATGGCTTCGAGAGGTACCGAAGAGGGTCTTTATTCCACGGTAAACGACGCCTCACTGACTGACGACATGTTCCACTCCGTGATGCGGGCTTGCAGAACGATGCCGCGCAAGCAGTAGGAAGACTTCATCCAACAGGACCTGCCGCTGCTCTGCCGTGGATGGGGCTTCCAGGAGCGTTTACTGGCCCGTCGCATCGTTCACTTTACTCCTGCCGAGCTCGTCTGGGAATACAAGGGCAATACTTGGTGTCAATGTGGAGAGATCGAAAACTTCAGCGTTCGCGGCGGGAAGATAAATAGCATGAACGCCGCGTTTTGGCTTTGTGTTGACCAACCGTCTCCAGAATGCGTCCGGCCAATGTGGCGAGAATGTGTCAAGACTTTCTCCCGCCGGTCACTCACCATGCTAGACGACAGGGGTTTTGCCATCACCGGCGTGGCCGAGCTACTCCGCGGACCAGATGCTGCCGATTTGTACGTATCCGGACTGTGGAAGGACGCCTTACCGTACGACCTCCTCTGGCGATGCGATCAATCCACCACACTTGGGAAGCAGAAAAGCCGGAGGCCTTCTTGGTCGTGGGTATCAGTTGACTGCGGCATCAACTGGCCAGTTGCAAAGGATCCAGGAACGTTGTCCATCTCCGCCGAAACGTACTTCGAAAGTGGCCTCAAGGGTGTCGACTATACATATATTGATACAATCCAGCCAAGTCAGCAATACCATCCAAGGAGCAGTGGCCGAGTACATCTAGCAGGACGGCTTGTTGAAGTTAAGATAAGCAAGCAAGCTACTGCGGATGATGAAGCTTCACCCTTTCGAACAGAGTGGAACGTTGAAGGGCCAGGCGGGCGAGCTTTGCCGTTCTACCCAGACATTCAGCTCTCGGACGAAGGTGGGAGTGGCAGTGTTAATCAGCAGGGTTCTGTTTGCGATGGAGGATTCTACTACTTGGAAATTATAACATCCCCGACAGATTCCGTGGGCTGGCAGGCAGGATTGATAGTTCGGAAGCATGAAACGGGACAAGCTGATGCAAGCACGTATGAAAGAGTTGGAGTAGCGGCTCACATGTCTCTTGCTTGTGCTAATAATGAGCGCAGCTTCGTTGATCAAATCCCCACTCAGAAAGTCATTTTGGTCTAAGCTAACTCCTTGGTCAACTAGCAAGGCACTAGATACTTAATAATGCATCGCCACCAAGCAACACGATTGCCCTTACATGAACTTGGTTTCGTGTTCATAGAGACCTATCACTCTTTTGATGTCTCCTATTCGTAAAGCCTGTCATACTTCTGCCTCTTCAGTGGCACTACCTTATCCATTGTCCCAATAGCGATATATCCCCTTTCCTGGCCCGCCTTTACATCGCCCAAGCAAATCTGGAGATTCTTTAACCTCCTTGTGTAGTCAATCCCATCTTCCATTGACTTGTGCGCCTCGATCCCATCCATATACGGCGAATCTCTAATCAGATATGTCAAATAACCCAGCATGTCCGGGCCGCGTCGTAGTGCATTGAGAATTGCCGCAGCCAGAGCCGCAAGAAGCATTGACAAGGAGGTGATAACAAGTACTCCGAGCCAAGCTCCATCAACCTTCAGCACTAGCATGTCGGTGGTCCTCGTGCCATTCGCCTCGAGGTAGTCTGGGGAAAGTTGGGATAGATCAATGTTGCTCATTCGTCTCTCCTGCAATGTGAGGTTGTTGAGAGCATCAAACGGAGCGACGCTAACAATCCAGAACGTATTCAGCAGCTGCGAAAAGCGCTGCGAGAAAATCTCCTCCCCCACGTTCCATATTGGCGGATTCTCGTAGGAGTAGTAGAACGGGGAGTCTGGTTTGAGAAAGTAGAGTTCAATTGGGCTGGGGTCCCAGTAGGCGAGGGATGTGTTGACGAGGGTACTCAGAAAGGCGGGAGCTTGCGATTCCACTGTAGATAAATTGGACGTATCTTTTCCATCCAGTACCGTCAAGACAGTGTCTCTTAAGGGACGATCCCATGGTCGTATGTGTGTGGCGCTACAAGTTGCTCCGTGACACGCTATCTCCAATTGAACGAATGTCGTCTTCAACTGACACGTTGCGTTTGTTATCGTGCCGGGTGTGTAGGATGTAAATATCAACTCTCGAGGGTTCTTGTAGAAGCGTTTTCTTGGCGGATCTTCGATGAGCAGGGTTCTGTTGTTGCTGTATGTTGAGTTACGGATTTGGCTTGCTAGTTTAAAGCGCCTTTCAACGTACTCTTCCCAGTCAGGACGCTGTACCTGAGTTCTCTTCGACAGATTGCATTTTGTGCTCATGTACGACGTTTGCAACTGGAAAGTGTAGTTGGACTGCGATTCAAAGCCACTGTCGGGAGTTGTTGGAAGCCCAGCGAGAGACGAGTATACAATCTCAGTCGCGTTTCCTACTTTCCCTACTTCATACCAGCCTTTCTCGTCGATGGTATCTGAAGCTAGAAACGGCTCAATCATGGGTATTCTGACATGGCCAAACACGTCTTGAGGAGCTGTCTTCGTATGCAACGGACTCGCAAGCGCCGCTGAAAACGCTGCCATGGCTAGACCAAGCTCTGCTGATGGAAGAACCGCCTGCGTTCCAAGATATGGTAAATCATTATGGATATTGAGATACCAAAACGGCCAGTCGTGCGATGAAGGCCCCGTCTTAACCACCCTCAAGGCTGCTTGTCCGCCAAGAGGAGACAGCGCCCAGAGTGTGACGATGAGCGGCGTGAAGACATTAAACGCTCGCAGTGATATAGGTGAAGCGATGGAACTGAAGACAGTCCGGCTGCGCAGGAGTAACTCGAGATTGAGCACCGAAATGCCCCGTTCCAATTTCCATGCGGCGATGGATTTCAGTAGGTTGGCGGCGACGGCGGCGAAGACGATTGGAAAGATAGTAGGCCCGTAACCGGAGGCGGTACGTAGTAACAGGACTGGCGCTGCGTCGATCGATTTGCCGTCATTGTTGCTCACCAAGATTGCGTAGACGGTGAAAGCGATGGCAGGCAAAGTGAGAAGAAGATCGAGGAGTAATTGCGAGATCGCCGGTGGAAATACGGGCTCCCCATGAGGAGCCACGTCGCTGGAATCGTCCTTCAACGTCGTTGAAATGCTGGGAGACTTTTTGTCGAGGGAATCATCCCTAGTGTTGTCGCTTTCTTCATCCGGTATCCACTGCTCTTGGGTCGAGCCTTGACGATCCGAAGTCTCGTCAGTTTCCGAGCAGGAGGACACGGAGTCATACTCAAATGGTGGCTGCATCTTGGTTGTTGACAATAGTAAAATTGGCTCGAACAGTGGGCGTGAAAGAAGGCTTTGGAGAGAGTAGTGAGATTGCCCAAGGCAGAAGCCTGATAATAGGGCCAGTCAACGCGCATATTCATCGCCCCAAATATGCATGAATGCGACCCTATCCTGTGAGAAATCTGCCTCGGCTGCCAGCTTCCAGCGATCCAATTCGCAGTGATTACTAGGCTAGTTTCGTATTCAACGCCTCAAGGGCCTCATAAACGACTGGATGCAACTCTTCATGTACTGTCATCATTCCATTTCAAATCACGTCTGACAGGTTTGCGAGATATTTCCGATGGGTTTCTGAGGTTTTATTCACCTAACACGGAGACAATACGAGCAAAAGACTTTCACCTGTTCGACTGACAATGCGCTGCGCCTCTATTCTCTTATAACCAGTCATATTGTTATTCGAGCAAGTGCTGCATGTGAGGGTATTATAGTCTACTCATCCGACGAGAATGTAGGTTAGTATATGCCTGGCCAATTAAATTAACAAGTCTCCAGATTATGCGCTCTACACACAGTAACCCAGCACTGAGCCTTCTGTTATCGATGGTGTGTCGTATCTTTGTTCCTGAACTTGATTCATCGGAATGGTGGCCGCAATCATCCACTTCTTGATAAGAAGTGTGCATCTTCTTGGATAATGGTACCATCCTCAGGAAGTTCAGCTATGATCAAAATCGATAATCACGTTCTTAGTTCAATAAATCCGGCGTTATCGTACTGCAATGGCAGCTCCTCACCAGTTGATTGGTGCCATCCTGTGTATCTCAGCTCCGTACTAAGCGCCAGGCCACATCTAGATCTCAATAGATTGCCCCTCACATGTCCTCGAGTGCTCTCAGGAAACGGAGCAGCAAATATTAATACGGAAGGAAAGTCCGGAATTCTATCATCCAAAGCTCTTTCAAAATATATTATACACCACTTAGCCTATCTTCCCAAACCTCTTTACCCCGCCTCGTCATTCGTACCAAATCCAAGATGGGCTGGCTTTTACATCGTTCTCACGCCCGTTAGAGTCGTCAAGACTATCGCGGTAGACACAGTAAGTGTATCAATGCAACCAATATGCACATTCTTACATCTCCTCCAGTATGAAAAGCCACTCTCGTTTTTCAACGGGGTTGTGAGTCTCGGCGAGACACTTACTTCGCCATTTACCGATTACACACCCGACGCGCTCAAGGATATCGGCACACAGATTAGAGACGCCACCAGGCCACCGAGCCAGTCATCATAAATAGCGCGCCAATCACTTGCAGTCTGCGCCTCCAAGCTGAGGCTGGGGCTTTCCTTGGCTGTATAACTACTGTAAGCTCAGGGTCAAGATGTCCTGTACTGTAGTAGGACAAAATGCAGCATTGCCTGCATTGATAGGCAGATGATTTGGACTCGCTTCTTGTGCTTTTCTAGCTGCATTCGTACTGTAGCTCATTGGATTGAACCTAGTCCACGTAGCTCCTTCATAAGCAACATGCATCAGCTGGGTGAGACATGTGTGGTTACTCAGCCTGGTCGGTCAAAATTGAATACTGCCTATCCTGCTCTCCGCCACTTCTCCTCTCTCCTTTCTGTTTCTGATATGCCTTGTCTGGTATGATCGATCCTCCTCTCTTGGAATATCCTTTCTCATTTCTACGTCAACCTGCCAGGCGTCATCCTCGACAACCGAGTGGTCCCATTAAGCCGAACACGGCGGCAATTCAAGACAGCGAAGGGCTCCAGGTGGACCACAGCCTCCACACGTCTGACGGTGCCCCCAAGGCGCCTGAGCTTGCCGCCCAGTATCCCACAAATGGAGACTACTACGCCCCGGCAGGACAGAAACAACACGGGGTTCCTTTCGGCCTAGGAATCTGGACGTTTGGCATTCTTATCGCGATCATAACGGCCATAGTTGTCGGGGGAGGAGTCGGGGGAGGTCTCGGGGCGGCGCTGGCCAACTGTCAGAGGTCAGCGAGCACTTGACTCTGATTCAGCAGTATACTCACACCCGTATTTCTACAGTTTCGAGGGCTCGATCTCCCCTGTCGAGACAAGCGCATGCCCAAGGCCCGAAAGCTCCAACGATACCGCGGCTATTGAGAATGGCACTGTCCTCTACACCCCAACGCCCGCGACCAAAGTCAACCTTACCCTCGAATGCCCCGACGGAGATGACTCTAGGCAGATTAAGTCATCCGACGGTTACAAATTCGACATGTACTGCGGTATCGACGCGGCCGCAAACACACCCGCCGAGGGAGGCGGTCTGATCGCGGATATCGGGTTACTGATTGCGTATACTATTGAGGACTGCCTACAGGCATGTGTTCAACAAATCACCCTGAATAAAACACAGGACAGTGTGCAGATGTGCGACAGTGTGGCATTTTCGTCAAGTCCGCGGGAATACCTGAAGATCCGGGGGGGTAATTGCTGGTTGAAGCATGGAAAGAAGGAGCGTGGGCTGAATTGGCAGAGGGAAAATATACCAAACTGGGCCTACGCCGAAGTCGCTTAATTGGCGCATTGTCGGAACTGGAGGCTCAGTGAGCTCCTGTTGTTAGTTTAACGACCCGCGATTCTATTAGTAAAATACTCCGCAAAGGCTCAACTACTATACTGAGTCTTGTACCAGTGTCAATACCAATGGTATCATTGTGTACTGAGGTAACACGGGATAGGCGGAAACAGAGCCGAAGAGAATCCTTGTCTGAAACATTAATATCAATGCACAGTAGTATTCCTCACTTCCATCATGTTTGATGAGCTGGGCATTGCTGCGAATCGGAGAGGCGCCGGCGCCGGATCCTGCATCGGATGTCTGTTCACTGTTGAATATCATGTATATACGTGTACGCCACCATCGCTCTATGGCAAAAATTCCTAGGTCTGACTTTCTCAACTGACTACATCCGGATCCGGGTATGGCTGTTTGTAAACTTGTCACAACGTGATTCTGTTCCATCTCAGTTAGGCCATAAACATGTGTTTCCAACCACCATTTGAGACCATTAGATACAACAGTAGTTCCTGGATGGTTGGCCATGAACATTATCGAGAGACATGTTGGGGCATTGTAGCATCATTCACGCAAACTGTGCATCTATGACGACGGGAACTATTATTTAGAGCATGGAGTTGTTGGCATCCTCCCTCCCCCGAAACGTCTACTTGCAAGGTACCATTCGAGTACAACATCTCGCCTGCAGAAGGATGCAACAATTCGACTAACTATTGTCAGAAGATTTGCTGCAAGACCAGCTGCGACTGCGTGGTGGTGTTGATTTGACGGTTACGCCAGAATGCACACCTGACACTCGGCGAAGTCTTGTTGCCCTGGATACACATAAGAAAGGTACACATGTTTTCGTATCTGCACGCGGTAGGCATGCCTTGTCAATGATCTTCGATTTGAGATACCTGAACACCTGTGACGATTCAGAGCAAAAGGCTTTAGCGGAAAAAGGATGATGTCATTCACAACAAACTGTACCCAGGTTGTTTGCCTATCGAAGCGCTCGTGATTCACCACACACAGACCCACCTGAGGAAGCTGACGTAAGCCTGTCTTCAGGCATAGTTAGAGTTCGAAACCCGTGATTGAAAGTTAGCACAGCACAACTCTCCCTCTACAACATCGCAGTACAAATCATCATGGCTGACCTGCCAACCGGAGTCGCCGAAGTCTTGACAAGGTTCGAGGCTTCAAATATTCTTCTTGTCCACTGGGAAATCAGTCTATTACAACACTTGGGCTGCCCCCTTGTGTCAAATGGGGTCAGTCAATCCACATGACGCACTAAATTTCAGCGGACTCAGCTGACAGTTAGCAGGATCTCTTCTTCCTCATTCCAGACGATCAACTACAGACTGCCCGAGATATTAGTGCCGAGTTGGGTTTTCATCCCGCCGACACGCAAAAGTTGCACCCAGTCTATACGTCTGAGTTCTGTGGCCTTGGTTCTCGCTACATCATCAAAGAATACGCCAGTGATGAGTTCAGGCTCGGACCTCGACAACAAAGACTGGTTCTGTTACCGCTCTCATGGAGCGGTATCGCCCGCCATGAGCTTACACCAGTGTCATCATGCTACAACAGACTCCCATGCACTGTCTGGACGGTTCCGCTTTCAGTCGCATGTGCTGCTTTCTTGCGCCTTGCAGCCCGTGAGAAACGTGGAAGTTCCCCTCGCACAAATATAATTGGCGACCTGGCTGGCGTGATTGCTTATGCGTTTTTCGATATGAGTTACGAAGGGGACTACATGGAGTTGCCGGAGGATGATGAGCCACTTTCAGAAAAGGAAATGTCGGAAATGGACAACGCAGTGAGGGAAATGCAAGGCTGGGTGTTCCAGCCCGGTGAAGAATGGATGAAGGACGAATTAATTAAAGTTGTAATGGGGAAAGCTACCTACGAGGACCTACCTCATTCCTGAATCGATGAATACTCGACAATACCATGTTCGTAGCGGCGATTTTCCAAGTATGGCCATCATCGCGACATCAGACCGGCCCACATCCTAGTGCCCGAAACAACCGTCATTGCCCCAACCACAAGGCATGATCTGGAATCGTACACAGCCTCTTGTTTGTCTTAAGCCTAGGGACTTGAGAGGATATAATATGCACGTAACAGATGATTCCCCCAATAGCTATCTTGGTCCATCGTCTTGTTTTCTCGACATCCCTGCATCTTTTCGTTTGTCTCACACACGGCGAGAACCTTACCCTGAAGGCGGAACTCCTGTGTGTCATTTGGGACGCTCGTCGCCTGTTGCCCCGGCTGGGAAGGTGGCCGTTGGGCTGCCGGTTGGGCGTTGATGTTGACTTGAAGCTTCCATGGGACTTTTGATGCGCCACTTCAAATGTCATGCTGAGAACTATAGTACTGGAATAAGTAATAAGGCAGACAGTCAGGGGTTGAACGACGTGAGAAGTATACAAGTTCATAGCGCAACACACTTTTCTCAGCCATACCCAGTACTTGCAAGGCCCCAATACCGATATCTGCAGTTAGTGTCACCACAGAGAAACTTAGGAAAGAATTTATAAGAGCTCAAGAGTGAAACTTTGCCTCTGAGGAGGCTTGCTATTGCCCATGAATATCTTGAAGAATGGGCAAATTTGCAGTTAGTGGATAAGGCCATATACCGCGTGGAGTGAACCAACCAACAAAAGTTCAATGACCTGGCCCCTAAGAGCGGAATTCTTAGGCAACGAGAATCGTGTCGCAGACAAATGATATGATTGCCGTGTCTGTACGAAGTAATGTGGTAATTAGTTGATGGATCGTTGCTTTCAATCAACCCCGACTCCCGACTCCACTCGTGCCGTCTAGCTAGAAGAGTGGATATGACTCGACGGCTGAACATGAAGCTAGTTTCGAGCACGACGATTGGCTACTCAATCAAATCGTATATGCAGCTGGTCTTCGCAAAGGCGCGCCAAGGTACCATCGCTGGTGACAACGTTGCATCCCAGAAACCCCCAAAATTGCAGCTAGTGATGCTCCTGAAGTCTTGAGCTGTGAGACTTAAGGAGCCGGAGCTGCACTTTGGTCGGGTCATACAAAAGCAACACGTCTAGCCCATACAAACCCCATCATGTCCGACTTAAAGATTGCTTCAGTGCAGTTCGAGAACGCGTCGGGCGACAAGCACGCAAATCTGAACACTATCCGACGATTGACAGCCGAGGCGGCGCGACGTGGCTGCAAGGTTGTTGCCTTTCACGAATGTTCTATTACCGGGTACACCTTTGCCAGCCGCCTATCGAAGGAGGAGCTTCTGGACGTCGCCGAAATGGTTCCATCTGGTCCGAGCACCGACTCGTTGATTGAGATCTCTCGCAAGACCAAAACTGCCATCCTGGCTGGCCTGTTTGAGAAGGACGAGGACGGCCTCATATATAACACGTATGTCTGTGTGGACAGTACTCGCGGCTTCGTCGCCAAGTTTCGCAAGCTGCATCCCTTCATCAGTGCGCACTTGAGTCCAGGAAACGAATACGTCGTCTTTGACCTGCTCGGCTGGAAGTGTGGAATTCTAATTTGCTACGACAACAACGTTGTCGAAAATGTACGCGCAACGGCGCTTCTCGGCGCCGAGATCATTTTCATGCCTCACGTCACCATGTGCACTCCATCCACTCGACCTGGAGCTGGCTTTGTGGACTCTGCCCTCTGGCACGGAAGGGCACATGATCCGACTACACTACGTGCCGAATTTAGTGGCTTGAAAGGAAGAGCATGGCTCATGAAGTGGCTGCCGGCGCGGGCGTACGATAATGCTGTCTACGCCGTCTTCTCTAATCCCATCGGCATGGACGACGACCAACTGAAGAATGGGTGCTCGATGATTCTAGACCCTTTTGGAGATGTCTTGGTCGAGTGCACATTGCTCGATGAAGACATGGCTGTTGCTGTCTGTACTAGGGAGAAACTCGAGCAGGCCGGAGGTTATCGGTACAGGCAGGCTAGACGACCTGACTTGTATAGGGAGATTCTTGGGGTAGATCACAAATCAAGTCTGAATGTGGCATGGATGAAGTAGTGAGCTAGTACTTCAAGGCTTTAATGTTGCCCGATAGGTCCTTAGGTAGCTTGTGACTGTAAAGGAAGAGTTATGCATACATATAAATGTAAACTAAACTTTAACTTAAACCTGTTTAGCCGCATTGATGCAATATCATTACAAGGAATGGAGAAAGGTTCGGTTTTAGTGAATGAGATGATACCTGCTCCAATTATCAATCTGATTTCCACGACTCGCACTCAATCCTGCACTCAATCCTGCACCCCTATCCTTATCATCTAGTGGTTCCTCCACGACATCCTCTTCAAGTAAAAGTGCCAATTAATACCCCCAATAACTCCATTCAATGTTCTCCCAAACATGGGATAGTTTGCAGTGGTATGATTATGCGCTCATCAATTCCACATTGGTCTAAGATGGCTTATATTATGGCTTCTAAACCACAGCGCTCGGATGTTAGATGTTAAAAAGAAGGTCGCAGATCAACATGAGGGTTAAGTCTAGATAATACATATACACCTCGGATGTCTGTAGTGAGCCTTTTGGTCCTCCCGCAAATTCGGCGACCCTGAAAATGGAATGGATTATAATTAGTAGAGAGGCAACGTATAGGATGAGGATGTATTACTTCGAGGGAAGGGTGGTTTTGAGACTGATAGTAGTTAGGTCCAGCGGATAAAACCATTTAGTTTAGGGCGTATAGATGTTCTTTCGGGAATGAACGAGTTTGAGAACTTGATCCATCAATACTTCTCTATTGACCTCTTGAAGGCAGTTTCAGTCGTCTGTTGAACTTTTTTTCTTTATGGCCAAGACGGCATTTGTACACTAGCACACCATAAATAGGCCAATGTCTTAGGAATGTAGACCCGGGCGAGCCTTTGGAAATCAATGAAGTCAGCACAAGAGCCCTACCTTGGCCCAGTAATAAACATCCTCAATACACACTTTCTCAAACACTGTACATACCCAACAAAAAGAGATGATGTGCTACAGGAGCCAAGCAACGATGACGCGGCGGTTAGGAGGAAGTGAGGCGGCGGCACGGACTTGTCGCTAACGTCCTCAACCGTGAGCCAATCGGCTTGGTCTAAATGCGCGGAAACACTGATATCTCTGCCCACTATTCTTCACCCAATGAAGCCGGCTTCCGTCCGCGCATCCGCTCGTTTATAAGCCCATCACCAAAAGCCTCGATGCAGAGTGCAAGGCATCCTTGCCATTTACAAGGTGCTTGAACAGTGTAGTGTGATTAATGCGGGTAGGATTACACTCGGGACGTAGAGACAACGTTCGCTGACTATAAAAGCCCACTCCCCTTCCATGTTGTCGCCTACGGATTGAAGTTCTGGTTTTGGTGCACGTAAAATTCCATCAATCATGGCCCTGCAGTACCCCCTCGCAAGCCCCTCGGCGGCTTGCTCTCCTTCGACATTCACAAACCTCGACCTGTTTGGCGCCGAAGTCCTCTCACTCACTGCCCAAACCGTCTCCAATTTCACTCGGAGCGTCCCTCGAGTTTACACTTTCCACCACCCCACTCTGTCTGTCGAGAATGCCTCCTTCTGCAACGTCACTGTCAGCTACACACACCCGGGTCAGGACGACCTCATCCGCGTGGAGACTTGGCTCCCCGTAGACAATTGGAATGAGCGTCTACAGGCGGTCGGCGGCGGTGGATGGGTTGCTGGCAGGTCCCCGTTGTCGGAGATGGCGATGACGGCTGCGCTCAGCGAAGGCTATGCTAGCGTCACCACGGACGCAGGCCTTGGGGGTTCGGAAGAGCCCATTTACTGGGCCTTGTTGAGCCCTGGAAACGTCAATCTCTATGCCCTTCGGAATCTAGCATCGGTCTCACTCAACGATGAGGCAAGTCACCAGAGTCGCGTGCAGTAATCACGAACTACACTAACGAGAAATGTAGGCAATCATTGCCAAGTCACTCATCAAGAGTTTCTACGGCAAAGGTCCAAAATATTCGTACTGGAGTGGATGTTCCCAGGGCGGTCGCCAGGGCCTCATGCTCGCCCAACGCTACCCGAACGCGTACGACGGAATTGTGGCATCGGCACCGGCAATCAACTGGGCTGAGATCATTACCAGCGCCTACTGGCCTCAATTCCTCATGAACCAGCTCGGCCATTACCCCCACCCCTGCGAGTTCACGTACCTGACCCAGGCTGCGATTGACGCTTGTGATCTTCTCGACGGCGTGGCCGATGGAGTCATCTCAGACCCCGACGCTTGCCATTTCGACCCCTTTACAGTTGTCGGAAACACCATCCAATGCTCCGAGGGAGAAGACGTTGTTCTTACCACAGCAGCCGCAGTAATTGCGAATGCCACGTGGTCAGGCCCTCGTGCCTCAGACGGGCGTTCCCTATGGTATGGCCTAGGATACGGCGCTGATTTCACGGGTGGACAGTTCAAAGCCGGAGTCGCAGTGACCGAATGTGACAACGACACTTGTTCCGGTGTGCCATCGCCATTAACAACGCAATGGATTCAACTATTTATTGAGAAGAAGAAGTCCTTTGACCTCGAGAAAATCACCCACGAGGACCTCGACCGCATCTACCACGCCGCCATTTCCGAGTACAACTCCATGCTCGGTACCAACGACCCAGACATCTCAGCTTTCAGAAACGCCGGGGGCAAGTTGCTCACATTTCATGGCCTGGTAAGTAAACGAAACGTCGCTGGCGTTGCCAATCTCCATCGTTCCCACCTGCTAACACCAGCCTAGGAGGACCAGATCATCCCGCCCAAAGGCACAGAACGCTACTATCGCTCTGTAGCATCTCGACTACCCGACGTCGATGACTTCTACCGCCACTTTGAGATCCCCGGACTCGGCCATTGCTTCGGTGGCAACAACGCCACGCCGACGACTAGCTTTGACATGCTGCGCGCATGGGTCGAGAATGGCACCAAGCCGGAAACCGTCCCGGTCAGCTTTCGTGATGCCAGTGGTCAGGAATTTTCTCGGCCGTTGTGTCCATTTCCACAGAAGGCTCGGTTCGAACATGGTGATCCGACAAAGGCGAGCAGTTTTTCGTGTCGGTCGTGAGTGAAGGTGGCTCGAGAGTCGCAGAAGATATACAGGAGGAATTGACTCCCTGCGACCGCCGATTGGTACAGATTAGCGTATAATATGAACAAAGATCCGGATTGCATTCCATCAAGTCTGAATCATTTCCTTTGGCCATTGCAACCATCTTTCCCACCCAGGTCCCAAGGTAGATGTGATGCTTTCTAGGAGCTGGTTGCCAACCGAACCGAAGATCCAAGACGACCGACACCAGGACAAAATGACCGCAAAATGAGCCAACACGAGTAAAGCCTCAGGCCGTTTCGCCTGCAGACACTGCAAGAATTCCGGGCTAGCGGTCAGGGGCCATGAAAATGCAAGTTGGCCACACTGCTGGACGGCGTCCTCGGGGCCTTTCTGCTCTTGGATATCGAACACCCATTGCAGCCTGGCTATTGCTTCCTCGCATCCCCTTTTCTGAGCACCGTCCATTCCAAAACTGTCGCGCACTAATGTCAGCAGCGACGAAGTGTGCAACCCATCGCTGACGTTGTTGGCGGCCGCTGCACCATCCTTGAAGATTTCTCGGTACTCAGACTCCAGCAGGAACTTCCAGGCACCCATAGTGACAGCCCGAATACCCCGAAACAGCTCGAAGTAATGCAAGAACCGGCCGAGGGTATCGTCTTGGTTCCCGGTCGGCACGTCGCACAACAGGTGGATGCCAAGTAACCAGCTGAAGAAGATGACGTGTATGCAGTTATCCTTGTTTGGCACGACGTGTGCGCTTGTGAAAAGCGACAGAGCATGTGTTTGTAAGTTGCTGGCGTGATAAAGATAAAAAGAGCTCTTGTCGGGCTTGGTTGTCGCAAGGTGGCGGGCGGAAAAGGCCAAGATTTCGTTCATGAGGTAATCACAACCGAGGGCTTCTTCCACTAATTTAGTGGATGTGATGAAATTGACTTTGGGCAGGACTTCAGTAAAGCCAATGGTGTGGCTCGAGATGAAATGCGACAGAAGCTCCATCTGGACCATGTTGGCGGCCGGCGCATCGGTATACTCTGACGTTGCCTCTGAGCGAACTTGAGATGCAGGGCTGGAAGGCGTTGGGGACTGGACAGGAACGCTGGCGGCCAACTGCGCAAAGGAGCATTCTCTATCGGTCCGGAAACAGTTCAGACAGATCGGGCGGGACTCGTCGCACTATGCAAGACACCAAGTCAGGGGAGGGATCGTCCAGATAGCGACACTCCAGATACCAGACTCTCCGGGGAGGACAAGGGCCAAGGGGAAGGATGGATTGGGCCGGAGTGGACACGTACCTTAATGTGACGTTTCTTGCACTCGGAACACCCGAGGCGAGACTTGCGGTGGGTGCGTCGAGCGATCATCTTGCGTGGTGGTGGCACAGGGCGAGATGCGAGGAAGCAGCGAGTCCGCGTGTTCGCGCACTCTAGTATTCGAGCTGGGCCTTAAATTCCACGGCCGAGGCTGGTTTGATCTTGTCTCGATCTGACGTTTCGAGAAAAGGAGGCCCGAGTTCCAGGAGAAGAGTTCAAAATTAGCATCCGGGGGGTCGTCGCCACTGGTGCATGGCGGAGTCAAGAGGGACACAAGCGAACCTGTGCCGTCTTGAGTCAAGTACTGAGACAGTCGTTCGCGTCGTATTGGAGTCTCCACTTCAGTGTTTTCAACCTATCAGTTATTTCTGAATCCGCGGGTCGATGTGGAACTCATCCTTCTCGTCCCGCAGCCAATCGGGTTGCGCAGAGTCCGTGGAGCAGGGATCACCGATACGGGAAACATGCTTCAGTGGGACCATGAGATGCATCGGGCATTGCCAGATCAACAGGGCCATCTCCGCGCCTGAAGAATATATAGACTGCACTTCCATGAATCAAATATTCTCAAGACATCCTCAGTTCACTCTGCGCCTCGACCATCCTCCTCCAACGTTTCGACAACTCTCAAGTCTCAACACCCTCGAAGCGACCCGAACCCGAACCCGAACCCAAACCACCATGGCCGAACTCAAGCCTTACCGAGGAGGATACTACCTCTGGAACTATCTCCCAAGCCGGGCCGCTGCTATCATATTCCTCATCTTGTTCCTCATCGCCACAGCTGCTGTCGCCTGGCGCATGTACAAGACCCGGACATGGTACTGCTCCGTCTTCGTCGCCGGTGGCATGTGTGAGTCCATCCGACTTTACTCCTTGCCAATTCGTGTCTAACAACAGCCATTGCAGTCGAAGTTATTGGGTACGCCGGTCGAGCCAACGCATACGATAAAACGGACCAACTCATGCCGTTCGTCATCCAAAACTCCTTCATCCTTCTCGCGCCAGTGCTCTTCGCCGCATCCATCTACATGGTCCTCCGCCGCGTTATTATGCAAGTCCACGGTGAAGCGCATTCAATTATCCCTGTCAAATGGTTGACCAAGATCTTTGTTCTCGGAGATCTGTTCTCTTTCATGGTCCAGGGAGGCGCGGCAGGCCTGATGGCAACCGGCGACAAAGCCGAGTTGGGGCAGAACATCATCATCGGGGGTCTTTTTATCCAGATCTTCATCTTTGGCGTTTTCATGGTCACCACGGTTATCTTCCAGATGCGAATGCGGAAAGCACCCACACCAGAGACCGAGGATCCCAATTTCTCTTGGGAGGCGAGCATCTATATGCTCCATTCCGTCAGCGTTCTCATCATGGTGCGGTCAACGTTTCGAGTCATCGAGTTCATCATGGGTCACGATGGGTACTTGCTTCAGAATGAGTGGCCGCTCTACGTTTTTGATGCAGTGTTGATGTTCACTGTCATGGTCATTTTCTATGTCCGCTACCCAGCTCCAGGGCAGCTTCGTGGTTGGAAAGACGGAATCATCCCTCTCCAGTCCAGGGGATGATTCAACCGAAGGGGCACGTCGAGCCAAAGAGTGCTTCATTGGGTGTGAAACAGTTATGCAGGTCGACAAGCTGCGATACGGCAGTCGATAGGCGTTGGGATTTTGTCGAGGATCCAGCGTTCGAGGAGCAACACATTTCTATTTAATAATTTCTTAATCTTTACCTTGTCATTCACTTCACTCTTCATCCCGTGCATGAGCATCTATCCTATTGTTCGCGTAGGACTACAATAAGCTACCCTATACTTTCTTGACTGCTTGCAAACATAAACCCTTTCATAATGCCGTAACTATAACAATTCAGTCTCTAGGATACTCACGGAATAAAGTGTGGGAAGAGTCTCTGGGATGAGTTGGTAGTCCTAGAGCGCGGTGCCATGATTATGGTCCGACGACTGTGATACAGGCTCGTAGCCAAGTCAGAAACGTCTAACAGCTTAACCTCGATTGTGTTTCTCGATGAGTGTTTCAAATTTTGCGTCTGAGAACAAATTGGCGGTACCCAATTATGCTAATTACGTTGAGATGGAAGGGCGGTTGTCTTGCGCGTGGCGTCTATACCCTTCTCCGCACCTGCAGAGCCACAAACCACCAATGGCATATGACGATTTATCTAATATATTTAGCACTAGTGTGGTAGCTGGCCTATCGTAGGGGAAAGGCCTTACTAAGTTCTTTGATACATCTCCGCGATCGATATAGTTGTAACTAATTGGTCTTGAAGCGCGTTTTGTTCACGAGGGGCCGTCAAGCGCCACGGAACCGCAAGATCTACCAAGGGAGCACATGGCAGACATTGGTCAGGCATACAAACAAACAAAACAAATGCACTGCCGACTAGCAAATCAGTCGCGGCAAATAGCTCATCTTCATGAACAAGCAACTGCCACTAAAATATACCAAAAAGTAACGGAGGTACCGTAGAATCACGCCTCGTTCTTAGGGGGAAGGCCAAGCCAAGCCAGAGAATACGTACATTAAGCTTACCTCGTCCTCTCGGAGTAACCGCTTCTCGGCTGCGTGATTGCTGACGAGCTGAATCGTTCAAATTTCCACTAGTTCTGCCAATAGTCTTCCTAGCGTATCTGTAATTCTACTTTGCTTTTTTGGTGACAGCGGCGACGCCAAACTTCCCGATTTTAGCTTAGTGTATTCAGCTGGCAACGCCCCTTTAATCCAGCTCATCGCCATCAAGCGGCGCAAGACGCCATGAAGAATTGTTGATGTTTTTGTTGCAGCTTTTGTCGCTCTACGGGCATAATGAAGTTCCAAACTGTGGTTTCGCTGCTCGCGGCTGTGCATTCAGCTGCCGCGTCGCCTTGCAAGGCAGCATGCCAGCCGAACGACTGTCTTAACGGTAATACCGCCTACATAATTCACTGTTTCTTCAATGGCTGATACTTGCATTTAGGTCTCCTGGGGTCTGGGTCTGGTGGTTTGGATGACTGCAGCGCCAACCTCCTGGCCACCACCACCGTTGCAGGGGCCGAGATGACAACCACGGCCATCCCGCAAATCACCATCACGGGATCCATCCCGGACAAACGCGAGGCGGCATTGAACATACCAAGCTACGCCTCGGCGTGCTCAAACGAGGCGCAATACATCTCGGCCTGCTCCTGCGCTGGATTCACGGCGGTCACTACTGAAGCGCCATTGTCCACCACTGAGTCCACCACCGAGACCAGTACCACCACCACCACCACTTCGGCATTCCCGACCTACACAGTCCAGGTTGTCGCCAACTATAACTTTCCAGGTTCAGGGAGTAGCGGCAACATCTACGCTGCTGCTGTCAACGCCCCTATCATGTTTTATTACATGTCTCTGCAGCCCTCGGAAGATGCAGCTCTCGAGTTCGAGTTGAGCGGCGAGGATTGGTCCCTCAAGGCGATTACAAACCCTCCTGGTAGAACTGTCGCCGGATCCTACGCAACCTACAATACCGCTGGTTTGCAGTCGCAGGTCGGCTTGATTCCTGGATCCTATCTCCAGGTTACAAACAGCCCAAGGGGCGTCTTCCGCCTGGACGCGTCCAACAACTTGAAGTGCCCTTGGGGCCAAGCTGGGGATGCTTCTTTCTGGCATTGCAATGGGCAGCTGTTTCTTACCCATCCTGATTACGATTATAGAAACACTTGTGCCTCAGCGATCAGACTCACTCTCACGGCTACGGTTCTTGGACAGTCATAGACGGCGGCGGGATAGTCATGAAATCGCTGCATACACACTAATAGATTAATAGACAAAGTAGACAATATGTCAATGCATGTACCCACCAGCACATTCCCCAGATCCGGGGCTCCGACTTGGCCTCCCCGGCAACCTTATAATAGTATAGAGCTAGTTAATGACAATTATTTCGGTTCTTAATTAGCAACTATAATAACCTACGTCGTGAAGTTGATGCATGTGAACTACGAATGGACCTTGTCTTTATTCAGGCCGTCCTGTCCAAACTCAGATCATATCTAACAATATATCTCTAGACTAACCGCAGCACAGAGAGAGGCGTTTTAGATGGTCTAGGCAGTAACAAGTTGCCTGTTAGTGATCGTGCGCCCGTCAATGCAACCCAAGTTTTTCTGTCAATGATGGATGATCTTTCGGATTTTCCATGTTCGTCGCTGTCACGGCGGGATGTGAAAGAGCCAGGGGTAATTAATTAGATTAGGTCACTTCTACTTCGCTCAGCTTTGGACGCTATTGGCGCCGGTGTGGGGAAACATCAGTTTTTACGAAGAACCGGCAATTCTAGACTACTTACTGCGGTGTGTGGATGACAATGGCGTCGCCGAGATGGCACAGGTGCATCGTCTAATGGCGCCTCATCTCCACGTCCTGCTCTGGAACACAGTTAGTGGCATCACCAAAAGCAATAGTCCCAGCCAACACGAGGAGACCAACTTCGTACAAATGTAACCTGAGCTGCACGATCTGACACTGTTGCACTCTTCAGCACCTTTGGTTACTCACCCTAGTCATTCTTTTCGTATTCCAAACTGTGCGCACCATGTTTTCCACCAAAGTCAGCGGCATCTTTTTGCTGCAAGGAGCGTCGCTCATCGCGGGCGCCCTTGGCTTGACCGTACCGAACAGGGGCCGCTGTAGTGGCTCTTGCAGCAGCGACGACGAGCTGGTTCGACTGCTCTCTTCGGAGGACAATTTGGCCGAGGCTGTTCCCTTTTGTAGCGATTACCTTGGCATTGCTGCTTCAACTGAAGAAGCTACTGTCACGCCTACGGTGTATGTAGCGACCGCGTCCCCTCCTGTCTCGTCGATCCTCGAAATACTGACAGTAGCCTAATGCGACAGCCTTGCAACGATTACCGAGATAGATCACATCACCGTTGTGACCACACAGGTCAACACTGTCACCGTCACTGCTATTTCGCAAGCACCCGCCAAGCGAGACGAATCCCTCCCATATCCAGAATGGCTACCTCAGTCATACCCAGAGAGCCGTGTTTCGTCCGCTTGCAGCTGTCTCAGTATCTCGGCGTCCGTGGTCAGCAACACCGTGACAGCAGAGGCGATTACTCAAACCACTGCGATCACCGTCACGCTGACTGATCTGTCTACTCTCGTTGCCACCGAGACAGCCGTCGTGAGCCCTCCCCGGCAGTTGGGCATACAGGCATTCCGAAAAGACACCGGTGCATCCATGGGGTACCTTTACTGGAGCAGTGGATTTGCTGTGGGCGGAACCACAGCCTCGGCGATCCCAATCAGCTTTACGCTGCCCAATGGCCAAACCTATGGCGAGGCCTTGCATATGACCCTCGCAAACGATCCTAACTCTGCCATTGGTAGCAGGTTTAGCAATGGCTAGTAAGTGTAGAGCTCATCCGGCGATATATCGTTGTACTGACATGTGGTGCAGTGGATCGATAGAAATAGTGCCATCCAGTAAGTGGCATTACCCAACAAAGAGTGGCTTTCTGTTATGATGCAGGATTCTAACCTACTTTGCGCTTATTACAGCACCGCCAAATTCAGTTCCTGTCTCGGAGAACAATTCGAGATACGCATCAGACATTGTATGTGCCCTTGTTTTTGTTTTCTCCCCAAGATGAAGGCCCTAACGTGAACCTTGGTAGTGGACAATCGACACATTGACGAAGGCAGTTGGGGTGCGATGGATTGGAGCTGACGGGTCTGGTAAGTCGTAAAGTCTTTTCATTTTTGGCGTCCTGACTAATGTTTGCACTCTAGCCACTATTGCTCAAGTATGGCAAGTAGGTGGAAGGATGTACCCGGTGACTAATCTTGCTTCATTTCAATCTGCGACATCGGGGTCTCCTGCTCCTAAATATGAGCTTACGCTGAAGTATTTTGAGATGCCTTGATTAAGTTAGAGGACGATCTGTTACCGCATATTTATCCTAACATTCAATATCATAGTATACTCTATTAATTCACGTGGTTTCAGTAAACCCAACATTATCCAGTAGTAAAATTCCGTAACAGATCTTCCGTGATTCGACTCGGAAGAAATAGGGTATCGCATCGTCTGTGTTGAGAGAAGAGCTGGTTTCGAGGACGTAAAGGGCAATTGGTGGATTCGGACATCAACTACTACTTCGTTTTCGAGACACTGGAAACATGAAGTCCACACCCAGTAACCACGTGCATGGGGGTCCAATGTAATACTTAGAACCAATTCACGTAATCGGTGCCTTTGTCTCAGTCGTTGTCTTATAGCACTTGTTCTTGAGTCCTTGAAACGCCTCTACTTCCACTTTGGAAGGCCTTCCTTCTTTTCGCATTAGCGACAATCGTTCATACATTGAGTATTACTCATGAGATCCCACACATCGGCAACTTCGTCAACCCCGACGCTTATTTGGCCCACTCTATAAGGTTTGGCACGGCGGAATGCAGCCGAAGAGCGAGCGCGCGGCTGGCTAGACGATGAAGTTAAGCATAAAATATACTGTCCGTTACTAAAGTATTCATCCCAACTCCCCGAGATTTACCTGACAAGCTGCACACCCTGCAACTTCAACATTGGGACGAAGCATAAAACTGTTATTTATACATACATGGCACGGACCTCGTCCATCGCCCAGCATCTTCGTCCTTTAGCGGGCCTTGGCTAATGCACAACCAAACTCTGCAGATCCTTGCGACACCTGCCATGAATCATGTCAAGCCTCCGTTAGGCCGACATTCCCTAAGATTAGGCCCCTTTTGACGTCACTCGTCAAGCTGCTGAGCAAAGCGAACTTTAGTCGGCCAATGAATTCCTCGAGGAATGACCATTGCCTAGTGCACATCGTTTGCGAAACCGAATTGCACCATCCCTGCCTGCCCCTTGGTATATCCCTGTAATGTTTAAGGGGTTTCCTCTGCACCTTCGCACTCCTGAATTGAATTCCTTGGTTTTTTTTAACCTCTCCCGCTTTTCGCTTCCCCCGTCTTGTCATGATCCGCCTAGACTTTCCGGTCCGTCGGCACTCAACATGAGTGGAGAAACGGGTCCGATCTCAGCCTCATTGCCGATTAACATGACCATTGCTGGCCTCTTCGCCGTCGCCTGCTACAACTGCGTCGAGATCCTCATCTCGCTTCTCAACCGCTTCAAGAGGCACGATGGCTTGTATTTCTGGAGCATGCTGACCGCGACGCTGGGCATCGTGCTTCACTCGATCGTGGTCTTGCTGCGCTACTACAGTCTGGGGCCGAACTTCCTGCTCTGCGTCTTGACATGCATCGGCTGGTATGGCATGGTTACCGGCCAGTCCGTCGTCCTCTACTCCCGCCTGCATCTTATCATCGTGGACAGGTCAAAGACCCGCTGGATCCTCATCATGATCATCACAAACTTTTGCATCCTCCACATTCCGGTCACGGTCTTGTTTCTCGGCAGCAACACAAAGGCTTCCCAGACGTTCCTTCCCGCGTTCAACGTGTACGAGCGTATACAACTCGCCGGCTTCTTCATACAAGAGACCATCATTTCAGGGCTTTACATCTGGGAAACGGCGCGCGACCTCAAGCCAATCTTCGCGGTCAAGGGCGCCATGGGGCGCAATCTCATCAGACATCTCATCATCGTCAACATCCTGGTCATCCTCCTCGACATCAGCCTTCTCGTCACTCAGTACCTCAGCCATTTCCAGATCCAAACGACATACAAGCCGGTGGTCTACAGCATCAAGCTGAAGATGGAGTTCATCGCCCTCAACAAACTGCTGTTGCTCGTTCAGCATCACGAATGCAATTGTCTGAATGCCGCGGACGATTCTGGGCGCGCTGATTCTGGGCGCGCCGATGCTCGGCCGTCATTTCTCGGCGTTCCGAAAGGTTCATTTGCACGGACTCTTCATCCTCGGAGATTCAACGACGAAGAAGTCCAGCTGCATGATGTCTCATCCACTCTCACCAACGATTCGTCACGTACGGGCAGCCGCGGTCTTCCGAGGCCATCGCCGTTCACCTTCTTGACCGTATAGGTCCTTGGTGTATGTCTATTCCAGCGTACCCTTAACACAAGCTCATGCTAACGACTTGATAGACTGAAGGAAATCTCAACTGGGTTCTACCTCCAAGACCAGCTTCACGACAGTACCCAAACCATCCACGACGCCTTCGAGCTTTCTGCTCTACTCAGGCAAGAAGCCTCCATCAGTCACGCCCAAAAGCGATCTTATGTCGATAAGATCATGGACTTGTGGGATGGCATCAACTCACTCAGCGCCGAACGGCGCAAGAGACTTCCGACCCGTGTTGGATTTGCCGCAAAGCCGTCTTTGTCGCACTTCCTTCGAGCCGGCTCCCAAGACCACTGCCCAGTCACGCACACGATCAGACGGCATTAAGGTGGATGGAATCAGAATGGGCGCAGAACACTAACGCGGACCAAATCATTGAGGGCATCGAGAGTAATCAGCCATGACTCCACGTCCCTCATTATCTCAACGCGCCAATATGCGCGCAATAATCCAAGTTGGCAAAGCGAGTGTTCAGGCAGCATAGGCGCGACCCGTCATAGCTCATAGAAAGCTAATCGATACCGTCATCATCGGTATGAGACTACTTCGCGCTAGAAATAGAACAATGTAATTATACGAACCCGGAGGTTCACTTCGTTTCTCATCATCACTGTACCGCCGTCTGATGTCCATGCCTTGGCTTCTTTATCTTACCACAACATGCCGTCTAGATAGCTGCGAATATCCATCTCCCATTTGCAATACGCCACCTTCTACAGCACTAACATCATCACCGAGATTCTTACGGCTGAGTTGTCCAAGCTCTCATAGCATGTGCGTTCCAGTACTGACCCACTGGACTGCCCAAGGAAAGTTCGGTCTCTAGATACAAGTTTTAGCTCCGAATAGAGTACGTTGCAAAGGATTTGGCAGGGATAGATATGTTGTGTAATCGATTCCATGTACCGGACTATGTTGATAGATCGCCTGCTATCACGCTGGATGGTGTTGTTTAAAGTCCAGTCCATTAGAGCCGGCGAGCTTTGAATCTCCACCAACCCAATCCTAGCGATGTGCGGACGATTGTGCTTACTGTAGGAGTGTTTACAAAGTGAGGGATATTATGATGGCTTTGCAAGGAAAATAGGTTAAGCGTTGGCAAGACTTTAAACACGAGTGGTCAAAAAGAAAGCCAGCATGCAGACTAGGTAACCTGAACGTGCCGTATAACCATTTAATAAGAGACTTATCGATAAGCAGATAAGATACTGGAGCAGGGACACCCCAGTGAGAATCACAGGCGGCCACAAGGATTAAAATGACTGTTATTGTGCGACCCACCACACAAGTCCTGGTACGCCTTGGCACAGGCCAACAGGGCATTTCTTGTGCGAGGAGCAGAGTATCTACATCACTCTTAAATGTTGATCACTGTCGCCGGCTAACAAACCAGAAAGTGAGGTATCACTGAACTTCAGGCGTGATTGATGAGACCTTGATAAGATAAGAAGTGGGTGGCAGCACGGTCGAAAATAACCCCTTAAAGCCTTATGGGGCCAACCGTACCAATAGGATTAAATCACGGTGTCGTCATGATCAGCTGATCTACGGCCTAGCTAGTCCAAATCCTCGGGTTCATCGAGATCTCTCCAGGCAGATAAGTGGAGTAAACTCACGTGCTTGGCAGGCTACGCACAATGAACCTCGATCCAATCCTCCGCAGAATGTGCCTCTCTTCCTGCTTTAGTATCCTGCGAGTCCCACGTCAATAACCATGGCGACAGCCTCAGTCAGCCGCCGGCGGATGCCGTTCTTCCCGAAAGCAGACGCCGCCGTTCTGTCGTCGAAGCGGGCACCTCCCGAGTCTTACCCGCAGACCGTTGGGCCTATTTACGATCCGGACAATCTCGATACACCGCTTGAGCCATGGACCGGCGACGTAGAAGAGTCGTTCTACCCGCCGAAGGAGGAGGCCTTTGCGCCCTCGTCAATTCCGAGAAAGCTCACATGTCTCTGTGACCGATATTTACGTGCCTTCCTCGCCAAGAACGAAAGACTGAGACTGTCCATGCTGTGGTACTACACTCGTGATATCTTCAAAGAAACTGAGTTTCTCTCTGGGCTCCAGGAAAAAGTGCAACTTGCCAAGGATTCTACAGACTGGGAGTTCGCCGTCATTGGGATCCAAGACGTCAATTTCTACATCCGCCTAGCTACAATCGGTCTTCCCCTAGCAATCCTTCCCCGTGGTGAAACTATCTGCGCGCACACTGTCACTCAACCACCTGGTGTATGTTAAACCTCTCTAACTCCGTACGTGACCCCACTGACACGTCCTATTAGAATGTTTTCATGTTGCCAAACATGATGGAGGATTGGAGATTCAGAGGCTCGCCGTACGTTGAGTCTGGCGGGCTCCGGGCTTACGCTGGTGCACCACTCCGCTTGCAAGACGAATCCGGGAACTGCGTCGGGCTTGGATCGCTTTGCGTGGCCTCGAGCACAAGCCAAGGACCTTTGACCAAAACTCAGCAACACACACTTGCTCACCTCGCCGACTGGGTCGTATCTGATATGGTTCAATGCGCAAGGTCACGGCGCCAGCGAGCACGGCGTCGAATGGCTGAACTTATCGCTACGGCGCAAGCGGAAATGGGCAATGATGACTCTGACGAACCCGTCCTCAGAATTCTGAGAACAACATATCCAGACGCAGTCGTCAGCCTAACCTCATCCAAGGCACTGCATCTTGACATCGAAGGGCGAGACCCGGTTTTGCTGTCTGACCTCGAAGACGGTTTATGGGAAGACATTGATTATATCGACGAATTCATTGCGAAATCAAATCAACAAGTTCTCCCAAATACAAGGGTAGTACGCGTCATTGCCTCTCAGTGCGAGGGCATATCCGGGCCCTCTCTACTTGCTGTTGCATCCAGAGACTTTCGACTGGTGTTTGATGATGTTGATGCCTGGTTTGTTCAGACTTGCGCTGCTATGCTCTCTCAGATGTGGCAAAAGCGGCTTCTAGGAGAAGTAATGAGGGCAAAGGAGAAGTTTCTGCGGGGTATTTCCCATCAGCTCCGAACTCCCATTCATGGCATTCTTGGTTCTGCGGAACTGCTAGCGGAAGAGTTGAAGTCGTCAAACTTGCGCGAAAATGCCTTGCCACCGGTATTGGCATTACTAGATGCGGCCAAGTCGGCCAATTCTGACGGGCCAAATATTTACCTGGACACCATTCAGCGATCTGGGCGAGATCTGATTTCAATCGTCAATAGCATGATCACCTTGGACAGATGGGCCGACATCGCCATGACAGATCGGTGCCATGAGATGCATACCATTGACGAACTCGAGGCAAAGTTGGCAAGCGAGATACTGAAGGTATTGTCGGCAGACACCCGGTACAAAGCCTCTATTTTCTTCAGCAACAATCTACCGTCGGATATTGATGGGTTTCGGACAGATCTTAGTCTGCTCCGAGACAGCTTGCTGCCTCTTGTCATCAACGCGATTCAACACACGCCGGAAGGAACCATAATGGTAACGACATCAATCCGTCCAGAATCCCAGGAGCTTATCGTCGACATCGAGGATACTGGCCGTGGTATACACTCCGATCACCACCAACTCATCTTTGAGCCATACGAAAAAGTTGGCGAGCACTCGACGGGCGCTGGATTGGGCCTAACTCTCGCGTCCAAATTTGCAACACTCCTCTATGGATCAGTCGATTTAATATCCTCAGAAACCGACCGTGGTTCGCATTTCAGAGCCACCTTCCGGGAAGTTGAATACGCACCGTCAGTTCTTTCATCGCAGCCATTGGCGCTAAAGTTACAAAACATTCCCTCGAAATCCTACAATATGGCTTCTGACTCGAAGAACGCCTCATTATGTGATTACTTTACCAGATTTCTGAGCTCACATGGCTTTGCTTCCTCAGACAGCATAGAAGACAGCCTCATCATTCTTGATTATACGCCAGACTCAGAACAGCATCACACGTCTATATCACAAATTCCATCAGAACAAGTCGCCATCTGTCTGGTTCCGGCATTAGAAGTCGAAATTAACTCTGAGCAGACTCCCAAGAATGTGGTTTACCTCAGTGGGGTGTTTACGACTTCGAAGATGAGCGCAGCGCTTGAAGAAGCAGACGGACGCCTCTCGGTGCTCAGAGCCTCCCGAGCATATGCTACTAAACCTGATGAACCTTCGCTTACACCCCCAAATAAAACCGACAGCCCCAATGTTGGCAACGGCGTCCAAATTGAACCCATAGCTGATCCATCCCATTCAAGGGGACCGTCAACTCCACCACCTGCAAAAAGCCCGGACGATTCCAGCCCAGAGTCTGATCCGCCACTGCCGATATCTCAACCTGAGCCAGAAGCTCCTGTGGAATCAAGAGTAGTTGTTCCAATATTCCCCGCTCTCACACGTACTTCCAGGCCTACAGCACTGCTGGTCGACGATAACATTGTCAACTTGCGCATCATGCAAATGTACTGTCGCAAGCGAGGTCTGCTATACTACTCCGCAGCCGACGGCATGCAAGCCGTTGAGATGTTCACGAAACATCAATCCTTGGCGTTCACTGGCGAGGGGTCTCCGATCCAGCTGATTCTTATGGACTTACAAATGCCGGTTCGCGATGGAATTGAAGCCACTCGGCAAATACGGTTGCTAGAGAAACAACAGCAGTGGCGAGAAAGTACCTTGTTCATTGTGACGGGCCAAGATAGTGTGACGGATAGGACTGCGGCGGATGGTGCTGGCGCCGATGACTATTTTGTGAAGCCTGTCAGCATAAAAGTCCTGGATCATGCTTTGAAACGGTATTTCCCTGCATTTACAATCAGCTAGTGCCTGCATTTGTTCCCGGGCTTGTTTTTATAGCCTTAACTAGTATCCTCTCAGAAGGTAATGATATACGATTCAGTTTTGTCTTGACTTAGTAACTGATAAACTCACCAGTTATTGTGCGTACCATGCCACTCTGTTTCCGCGTAACCCTAGGTGAGACGACCAACAACAGAGAGCTGCCCGCTTAGTCAACTGCCGAGCACACTCAACCCACCACCTATTCGTAGGTAAGGTATTTAACCCTGCCCAACCTTGCCCTCGCACCAACATCACTTTTCCCTTGATCCGTGTTCTCACTTTAAGAGAATAGATTCTTTCAAGATGGCCCGGCTCACCGCAGATGTTAGTGATGAGCCCTCGTGGATTCATGACGACGATTTCAATCGTCCGCGCTTCTTTCGAGATCTTCGGTGCAACCGTGAACTTGTGGCCCAATTGCGCCAAGTGCTGGTACTGAATTACGGCCACCGACCAAAGAGATGGGGGTTCGCTATTGTGCGCACTGTTTATGGCTCTGGTTCCGATGAGCAGTTCCAACTCGCCCTCGCTCTGATCGACCGGATAGCACGGGTGTACGCAGAAGATGAGGCCGCAGCGTTCAAGAGCAACCTGGAGCGGAAGAAGAAAAACAACCCTATTGAGCCTGCCGACATTCCGATAGAGGTTGATTTAAGACCCAATGAGGAGATGGTGCGCCGCTACGAGAATGACGTGTTGGAAGACGCGGCTCAGTTGGAAGACGCCTCAGTGGCCACGGTGCGCGAGTTTTTTTTATCAACTGGACCGTGACCAAGCACGGCAATTGAATTTCTGGAGACATCCGCTACGCAGCTTGTATTCTGCTCGACGCGGAGACGCTGGCTCAACTCGCTACCGTGCCGGACGACTTTCCTCCGTCTGGAAACACTGGATACAAATCACCATACTGGGTCAAGATGGTTGAGGCAAAATCCGAGCCCGAGGATGCCTTCCGCACGCGCGTCTTTGGGAAGAATGATTTGGTTGACTACTGGTTTGCACGGAACTACAACCGGCGGGCGGCTGTTGAGTTGATTCAAAACCAGGACCCTGAGAACCCGGGGGCATGGTACTTTGGCACTCCACCACCCGTCGTGACACTTTACTCCCCTCCACTCTGATTCGTTCGGGGTGGATATTGGGACGAGAGACAGCTAGTTTTAGGGCGAGGAGGCGTCTTTCAATAGATCCATAATGCAGAATGCATGGACGCACCAAAGATCTTCCGCAATTACGCGCTCTCTATTTCATTTGACACAGTAGTCTACCAACAGGAGCCCTAAGCCGTTTCTACAGGCCACTCATATCCGTCAGTAATCGTAATCGTCGTTGTCACTGCCGTATGTTGTGGAAAGGGAATCAACCAGTCGTGGTTGGGTCCCACACAGTACGCATTGCCGACTACGAGCATGTCCGAACATGCCTCGGCGTCGGTGCCTAGCCCAGTGTTGACCTGAAGTAACAGTTCAATGTCGATACCCGATGGTCCGCAAATGCTGGCGCACGAGGTCACTCTCGGTGGCGACGTACCACCGGCCACAACGCTTCGTCGTGCCCTCTGGGACCGCGGCGCCCTCGGGAGGATCGATGCTATCGTAGGTATATGCGTCCTGTAGCACAGGAGTTGTGGTGTCCTCGGTAGGGGATGAGGCGTTGTGCTGCTCGTACTGTGGTCCGAGACATAGCACGGTGCCGTACACGGCGCTCACTGACTGCAAGTTGATGCACTCGAAGCCGACCCGGGGGTTGTAGAGCATCACGTCGCCTTCTTGCAATTCGTTGGTCGTGTTGGCCTCGATAGTAGCGCACTCATCATTGGGATGAAGTGTATAAGTACGGTGGCATTGCGCAGGCATGCAGAGCTTCGTACCGAATTCGATGGTGGCATCGGCGCTGCAGTTGGCTAGCCGATATTGGTTGGCTATGAAGAGTGAGGCTGACGACACGCCGTGGCTGAGAGCAATCGAGTCACAAGTCTCGTAGGCATCGCCAGTCGTGTACCACTCGTCGGTGCCACAGTCGAGTGAACTATCTTCTGCGGACGGCATGAGGGATGGTGGGATAGTAGTAGGGCCGCTGCCACCGCATTTAGAGTAGACATACTCGAGCTCCTCTTTGTAGGCATCGTTGTAGATGGAGTGGGCCGAGGCCTGCATTATGGCGAGGCGCCTGATGTAGCATGTTGAGCAGATCTCTTCCCGGGGCATTTCTGTGTAGTCTGAGACTTCGGTGAATGTATCGATGATATCTGCAACATCACATAAGAAGATTTCGTTAGCCATAAATTTCATAAACTTTGCAGGGCGACATAGCATTGAAATACTGGCCGGCCTCATCGACAAGGCACGTTTCGTTATAACCCGCCCACATGTTACCGCCTAAGAGCATCGGCACAATGCCGCCGATAGTATAGCCATTGCATGCCGCGGCTACGTTGTTGAACCAACTACGCAAGCTCTCATCACATCCTGGGCTGCACACCGAGTCCGTTTGCTCCAGATCGTCGAGAGGGCCGCGATATCTGCGGTCAGCAAAGTCATTGACGAGGGCGTCACACAGTATGCGCTGTGTCAGCGCTGTGCGACAAACATCCGAAATGTCAAGATAGGAAACGTCTTCCGGGTCATGAACGAGAAATCCCGTAAATTCACGCTTTCCTGAGACCTCTCCGGCGCTCTGCAGCTACGCGAGGATGGACGATAGGAACCCGTTGACGTTGTCGCGGGCATAGGTGGGCGTGCTATTCTGGGGCGTAACCATCTCGACGATACCCTTGGTGCAGAGGTTATAGACCCAGAGGTCGTAGCTCTCTTGCATCTCGAATACTCTATTCTGGCAGTCCTCAGTGTCGAGACAGCCCTGGTCGTAGTTGTAGAACCAGCTGTATAAGCCGCTTCCCAGAATGTAGACGGCGGTCGAGTCAAGAATGCGAACACCCCAAGATGTATAGCAGCGGTCTTCAGTACACTCTTCAAAGGTCGGATCGTCGGTGAAGAGCCCCACACTGGCTTCAAACGGCTTGGGGGCTTTCGGCGTCGGCTGGTAGTATGGTGACTCGGTCTGGATCATGGCCATGGGAATGTTGCTCGCATTCGATAGTTGATACTGGTAGAAAACGCAGTGTTCCGAAGCCGTACCCCAGAGGTATGCTAGATCGCTTTCGATGAGCATGCCTCGTGCAGCGTAAACATCGATTTGGTCCCTCGTCTTTCGGTCCAAGTCGTGATCACCAACCCAGTTCCATGAGTTTTCCAAATAGGCCGTTGATCCGGGGGTAAGGTGGAAGAGTATTGATGCCGCCTTGCATTTTGAGTTGACGGAACCCGATAGTTTGGGAAAGTCTGCGTACTGCAAGTTGGAACCTGCGGCACCAACAACACGAATATGGGAATCTATTATTAAAGAGACAGTTAGTATCAGCATGAAAACTCATGACAGATAGGTATAAGAGCACAGGAGATTGATAGACATACCCCAAAGACCGACGGACCCTTGTGTAGCCTCCTTGGCGTTCTATTCAACGACGATTGCACCAGCTGTGGCTCCAGATACCGTAAACATCATGTCCTGAATCTCGATAATACCCACGTCGCCTCTTCTGGCCACTTGGACAACCGGCTGCGGCTTGAGCTCGTCTTGGAACTTGGAGCCCTTGCCCATGATTTGGGACCACACCTGACCAATGATGCGGGAGCCGATAGGTGCGCGAAGCGTGTCGGTGACTATGTAAACACCATAAGGAAAATACACGATAGTTAACGTGTTTGCTGCACCAGCCAGGATCGAATTGAGCACGATGGTGTCGTCAGTAACGCCATCACCCTTGGCTCCGAGCGCTTTGACGTTCATGATGTTGCTCTGTGGTTCGTCATAGTACTTCGGCCGGCGTCGCGTAAACAGATTCGGCTGCAGTTGATCGTACTGGGCACCCAGGAGAGCCTTAGAGCGGTTCATGGCCGGGATCTCGTCGCCATTGATGAAGAAACCAGTACTAGCTGTGGCGTTGTTGATCTGGCCAAAACCCCAACTTTCAAGCACGACTTGATCACCTCCCTACACGAGAAACTAATCCTTGCTAGACTCAACAACAGCCTACTCTACGTTGAAGAAGCCGACATTCTGCAGTAGGAACGATGTTGAGTTCTCTCCGACCGAGGAGCTCACAATGCCCTTGGGAGTGGCCAGTGGTTCGACACAGAGTCAATTTGGACCAGAGTCCTAGACTTCACGTCACCCTCGTGTTCCGATGCCATTGTTGATATAGTCTACCGAATCCCTGGAAACAACGATCATCTCGTTAGTAAGTAGAGTTCTTCATATTTTTACCGTCGCTGATTAAGAGCTGGGTCTAACATGACATACGTCTTCTAGCCGAGCACGTCTTTGAGAAACAGGGCATTGTCAATTTTATTAGACACACCATCCAAGGCATACTCCCGAGCGGAGCATCTCAGCCTTCGCTCCCATAGACCCTGCCTTCTGGACGGTTACAGGCCTCCTCCCTCTTCCAAACGTTACGAGTATTGGAGGGGGCGAAACGGTTATGAACCGCCGCGTCATGACGCGTCTCGGTGCTAACAATTACCGAAAGGTATTTGTTCTCGCCTCAGAATATATCAACGAGCCCAAGTCGAGATCCTAGGGCTATAAAGACCCTACCATTGAAACAGAGATGACTCGTCTTCTCTCTGACCCAACCTTGATTGTTGAATTCATGAATAAAATCAAGATGGCGAGTACCACGGTTTTTCCCTTTTTCGTTCGGCGCCCCAAATGAAGCCTGACGGTACTATCTAAAACTTGCCATTACATAAAATGGTTTATAATGCTCTCGACCTATCTGGCACCTGGCTAATCTTGTTTGCAGGCACTCGGAACCCTGGTGTATCTCAACCAGCCCGTTGTGAATGGTCTTCTCGCCAGTATAATTGGTACTGTTCGCGATGAGTTGAGATTAGCCGACCAGTTACATCAAGCTATAAATGGTGCTGCGGCTGCAATACATGCTGTCGCTAGGTTCGACGAATGGGTTGCCGACCACTTTGCTTTTATTGCATTAAACATGCAGGCTTGGGCTTTGGAGTGGATCAACGAGGTTTCGATTGTTGGAGCGGTCAGACTAATCATGCAATACTATCCAATATAGTAAGGTTCTAAAGTTATCTGTATTATTATAGACCGGAAATTATACTAGGACCGACTAATTTAGGACCGTTAATCCCACAGCCCTAGGATCCATGACATGTGTTAGCAAGAGTGACTTACACACAGTTCTAATACGCTCCTCGCCGGCGCAGCAATCTGCTCGGCTACGGCCATTAAGTTAGCTATCTCGTTTTTCGGCCGCGGTCTTTGCTTTGAATTGTTCTGGTCTGCAACAATACATGACGATATTGGGTTCCTCCTCGTGAAAGACACCTCTTTCCCCGCTCACTTCATCAAGGCCTTCGCTCATCTAATCAGTTGCGTACAGGAGCACACCGTTCTCGCCTTGTGCTATATTCGCGTCATTCGCTTCATGAATTTTCGGTGCCACCCCTCCATACATATATTCGTTGAAAGCCCTGATAAGATCTCCCTTTGTAACGCCGGTGGGACGTTGTAAAGAAATATTCGGATCGACATCTGGGAGACAGCAAGGGCAACCTGTACTAGCGCGATCACCAAACAGCGTCATTGTGAAGTTTTGAACGGGAGGGGTTGTCAGAAATTCGGGAATCTTCGGGTTAGATATGACAGAATCAAGGAGGCTGGTGAAGATCCCGTGCCAATATGAGTTGAAGGCCACCAACGATGAGTCGAACGGTGGGCTATTTGGAAAGGCTTCGCGGGTTGTTCTCTCGATTGCGCTAACCACATCACTCCATTTTTCAGCCATTATCGATTCATCCAAATCTGAAGAGTCTTCTATTGGATCGATCTCGTTGGGTCCCTTGATCTCGGGTGCAGCATTCGATGACGAAACAGTGGAACAGCGAACTTCCTCGCCAGCTAGCACGAAGATATGAATTGAAGGCCATAAATAAGGTATCGAATGGCGGCTTACTTGTCAAGGCTCCACTGGGAGGAACCTGAGTCACGCTCGATTCATCCGAGCCCGAAGACTGTTTGATCGAGTCATTCTCTTTAGGCGCTGACATTGATGCTGGAGTTGCGGAATATGACTTCTTTCTTGTCGACGATAGTGTTGGAACCTGTGTTGACGCTCGAGAATCGAGATTAATGGTAGCCTCTTACAGTTCGGACTAGTGTTTCTCCGATTCTGCACGGTCTGACTCATTGGCATGGCGCAGTCATCATCATGTACTACGTAAGTACCTAGACTATATAGTGTACGGAGTAGATGAAAGTGAATGAGTAGGCAACCGCACGAAGCCAAACTTGTGGGCGATTCATGAGGCGGCCTTCACCTAATCTATCAGCAAGCAAATGTACTGATAATGGGGGATCTGTTCGTATCTGCGAACATAGTGGTAAGATTACAAAGAATCTATACGCGTATGGTCAACCAAAGCCATGAGCCTGAACCCCACCAACTGTCAGGGATTATCGACATCCACAGGGATATGGCAATTTCCGGCGTTCCCAGTCGCTCTCCCTTGCAAGCCGCAGAACGCTTGGAGATATGTAAGCTTAAATTGAACGCGGCTGTGGTGGAGGTGACTGTTCGAAAATAGACTTACAGGGCGGAACGATGGCCACCCACCGCGCTTGACTCCTTGCCAAGACTACCCCTGGTGAGTGAGGACACTGAACTTGGCCGTTTTGTATTGACCGGGTCATAGAAAAGCGAAAGCGAGTAAGCGCTGAGACGAATTCGATACGTCGTTCGTGTTATGCACAGCTTGGCAAGATGGGGGCTTATTAGCAGAGACCTGATTATACGCGGAGGCCATCAGGAGTGCGTATACGTCTATTTACAACTCTGTCCGGAAGCTTAAACTAGAATATAAGGAGAATGGAGCTGCTATTGAAATCATCATTCGCGATCCCTACACTCATTAAAAATTTGATCCGCCATCAAAACAGACTACGGCCGCCAGTACCGAGCAGCGCCAACAAATCAACAAACCCAATCGAACATCCACCATCATGTCGTCCTTATTCAATGACAAGACCAAATTGCTCGTACACATCTTGCAGGGTATTGTGGCGATATCTATTATCGGACTTTCTTGTGTACGCCTCTTCTTGAACGACGGACCGATGGCCAGGTCAGACACAATGTCATTGGGAATGGTAGGATCACAATCAGAGTTGACTCGAACTACAAGACCGCTGCTGACAATTAAATTTATACAGGGTGCCAAGTCTCTTCTCATTCTTTCCTACCAAGTTCTTACCGAGCATGTTCGACGACTTCGACGATTCCAAAGCTTCAAAGCGAACCTAATTCTCAACTTTCTGGAGATTGTATTCTGGGCCGCCGTGGCATTCATGACGATCCAGTCAAACTCGGCCAGGTGCGACGGCATAACTTGTACTCTCAGCCGGGTGGTGGTTTGTCTTGCCGTCCTTCTAAGGTGCGTTCGCTCTGTTGAATTTGGCATTCTACGTTGACTGACTGACATGCGATCTATAACAGCGGTTTATCCCTTTTTGCCACTGTCATCTCATTCGTGGACATTCGCAACGCCCACAAACACGGCAAACCAAGAGACTTTTCGGCCCTTGACGATGGATACGATTCGCAGTCGGTTTACTCTCTCCAGAAGCGGCAGCCGAATGTGCGAGTCAACAGCCAGTTCGAGCGATAAATCAAGTCTCCAGCTGGAGCTGGCGAATATATTCAATTTAAAACACTGCACTTAGACATTCCTTTTTCTTTCTTTTGTACTCTGAATCAACTTTTACGTCTGTCGTTACCAACAGAAGGGCATGGGGGCGCCTGTATTAAGGTCTAAATGGGCGAAGGGTGTTTCCATCATAGAAAAGAGCAATAGATAATCTGAGATTGAGATTTGCAGTTTATTGAGCTGTTGACGATGGCGGGACACCCAGACTTAGGGTCTTCTTTCTTGTCACGGTGCAACTTGAATTATTACACATCGGCAATGCTCCTGGAGCCTGACGTCCTTGGCGATCGAACTGACCAGAGGCGCTCAGAAGCTCCAGCAACGTCACGAGGATGCAGCAAAAGTCCACGATGACGTCGACATTTTGATTGAAGATCTAGACTTGATCAGCATGCAGCTCCGTATCTTTGAAGCGAACAAGGATCGTATTCTAGAACAACAGACTGGCCCGATCATCTTGGAGAAACGTCGCAGCCGATCAGCTACCGTGGCGTCTCGGCTGAAGAGCCTCACAGCAATCATCCCCGCTAAGTCATCAAAACTCCAGGCTTTTCGAGACATTCTTGGGTCAAAAAAGTGGAAAGCTGAGCTTGAAGAGCTTCAGAGTGCGATCGCTGGCCTCAAGCCAGGGATTGCTTGGTACCGAGTTGCCGATCTCATGTGAGCTTGTGGTTTCTAACGGATTGCGCAGGCTCTTGATCATCCACCAGCACATCGTGATGCAAGATTTCGGGCAAACACCGCTTCTGGATGTTCACTACCCCTCCCGCTTGAGATTCCTCCTAGTTTGCGGCCACGATGTCTGCGTACGTGATAAAAACGGCATCACCCCCTTGATGTACGCTGCGGCCATGAACCTATCGGAGGCGGTCAAAATTCTCATCGAACATGACGCAGACCTATTCTCGCGTGAAAATTTGGAAAACTACGACTTCATCATGTACGCTGCCGTCAGGGACCATTGGGATTTGGTCTGGAGTGCTATTGACTTGATCGAGTCGAAAGACCCCAGTCTTCTCGCTCGAATGTGTCCCAGCATCTTAGCTAACGCAGGGCCGTGGTGCTTCCTTGCTCATGATCCAAATGATGATTTAAAGGGCCGAGTGGACTTTTGGTTGAAAGTCTTCTCCAAGCTACTTGTAAATGTCTGCTTCGAGGATCAATCAACACTGATGCATTTCATCGACGCCCCTGCCTTGGCACGAGTACTTGTCCAGGCAGGTTTCATCCAATTCAATCACACGAACCATCTAGGGGAACACTCAATGTTTTCCATTGCTCGATTCCTTGACCCATCGTTGGTTCGGCTGTTCATCGACAAGGGATGCGACGTTAATTTGCAAAACAATGAAGGTCACACCATCATTCACGAGCTGATCGATGGTCTATATCTTTCGGGAGGGAAGATGATGAAAGAGATACTTGAAATTCTGGAGACTCTACTGGACAACGGAGCTGACGCCACCGCCGCAGACCATTGTTCTTGTAACTGTTCCTTAAGGGGATGTCTGCCTGGCTTAAGAGACACACTCGAGCTTAAGGGGTTCATGGGTACGAAACTTCAGAACACCTTGTGGGCATTTTAGTGGCTTCAGATGTTAGAAGAGCGTGGCCGTTTGGCGTAAGCGAAGGAGTTTGCTTTGTCGGTCCTACGTCGGACATATTTCGAGGAGTCTGGTTTGCAACACACATGCTGTCGAGTCGGTGAGCTCAGTGACAGAAGAAACGTTCGGGGATGTCAAAGAGCAAATCAAACTCGATGAACTCAACACCAAGATGCAGGATTTGATGCAGCGAGATTTTCCAGAGCTCAAGCTTGGGTTAATGGTCCATATGCACCAGAGCCAATCTGCAAAAAAGCTGAGATGGAAGCCCAAAGAGCAATGCGGAGGAGCTATTCGAACAAAACAAGAACTGCAACCACGGTAAGCACTCACCTCACATCAATGCCTGCTCGATCTAGAAAATTGGCCTATAATTACTGATGAGTCGACGCACCACGGCCCAGGGGTGTTTTATGTCGACTATGAAAAGGACGAAATGTGTTCCACTGAAGTGATGACCATTACTACACAATTTTGGTCTCCGACGGTCTCGAATCTTTTTGACTTCATAGGAAAATGCGAGACAAGGCCATTTTTCGACTGTTTGTTGAAGAATTGCGTCATACCAGGGGCGACAAATTCTCCAGCCGGCAGCAACTATTAGACCAGCTTTCGAGCGTCTTTGGGTTGAGTATCACGAGTAGCGAGGCATAGGTGGGTATATACCAGCTCAGTTCACTATAGTCATTGAAATGAGAGCCTCGTGTACTCTGAAAGCGTGCCTTGTATCTCCAAGTTATAGAGTGCTTTGCCGGAACGTTAATAGAGTATGCGAAGCATAATATATTATGGACACACGGCATTCTGTACCCAGTTCGAGATCGGAGAGATGTAAGTTCGACTAGTCATTACTGCTGGTGGCTTCGAGACGCGAAGTCAGTAATGGATTGGCCCTTATCGTCGGAAATGCAGAATAAGAAGAGAGTTCTATGAATAAAGCGGTAGCGCAGTTATGTTGCCCAAGTTCAAGTGGAAGGACGTGATTGAACTTTGGGGAGAATGTGTTCTCTATGCGTGAGAAAATGACAGCCCCTGAAAGCCTCTCAGGGGTTGTCATGCCACGTTGCCTAGAAGATCGAGGTCTTATTAATGGTGCCAAGTTGAAGATGAACCTGCTAGCCATTGAACGCTGGCAACTCGTAAAGGAGTTGAATTCCCCCATTATTTCAGTTTCCAGTCGAATAGATGGGTGCGTATATGTTCTAAACCATCCGGGTAACATGCTAGCAGTTGGATTCGAGCGTCATAGGGTTATAGCGAGTATATTAGAGTATTAGATGTGAAAATAGATAACCTTTCCGTCTATGATAGGTCAAAGTAGTTGACATAGACCTATTCAGTGGGTATCTAAGAGATGCTGAGAATTAACTTGTTAACGAACCCGGAATAGACCTTCATATTACCAAAAACAAATCCAGAAGGTGCAAAGATTGTTCCCACCAATGCCCAATTGTCAATGGGGAAATCTCATTAACAGTGCTGTACCTAGATAATGATTATACTTAACTTCCTTGGGATAATCCCAAAGGATACCACCATGTTCTCGCACAACAATCGAGGGTATGTCCAGTTTGACTCATCTGGGGAAACTCGTAACACTAATTTGACTCTCCCCTATTTATGTAGGCCTCAGTTTGACAAGAAAAAGGCCAATGCTAAAGTTCTGTGTGGCCCCGTGTGGTTCAGGCCGCAATGAGGGGAGCAGTCTCACCAGTCACATCAGTGACCTCTTGCTTGAAGCGCCTAGCAAGCCACCACAGCATCGCTTGAACGAATACGAATATAAGGTTATCCACCAGAGCCCACCCGACAATCTGGTACCACATAAAGAAGCTCACGCCGAGAGGCAACTGAGGAAAACGGAGCGGCCAAAATATGGCCACAGCGAGGAAGATGCCACCCTGAAGAGCAAGCCCAAGAACCCTGAGCGCACCCACGTCCGAGCGAGACCGCAGCTCGCGGGCCTGCGGCAAGTACGCGACGAGGGCGAGGGCAGAAATCATGGGATTAACCAGCATGCTGGATATGTAGAAGAATATGGCGCTGGGCCACCTCCGGTCATTGTAGCTATCTGTTCCGGTGGGTGGGAGGCTGGCAATGAAGAGAACGGGAAAGACGGAGATGAAGAGGAAGGCAATGTAGATTAAGACAGCAACAGTCTTCTGACCTGGGCGTGGAGGAGGATAGAACAGATACGCCCCAAATCTATTATGGAAGACACCGAAATTAGCCATTGATTCCGAAAACTGAGGGGAGGTTGATCGCCACATGGACGTTGTGACGGGGGACTAGGCTAGACTCACAAGATCAGATGGCCGATCAAAACGACCGCGAACTGACCCAAGTTGAGCCAGTCACCAACCGTGAGGGGCGAGTGTACCAAGAAGCCGTCAACTTCTTCATGGTCGACGATGAAAAAGAGCCATAGTGCGAGCTGCTGCGTTGCAACAATGAGGTTGATGAGCAGGTAAATGAGAGAGAGGCCCTCGCAGTCTCTGCGTGACAGTACTAGACCGTACTGGGGAACGAAAGAAGCTGCGCTGATGATGAGAAAGATGCTGAAAGCGACAGTTAGCAATCAGGAATTGCTGAGACAAGTCGTGCTCTCGAACAGACACATACATCTTGACTGTGTTCAAAAGGACTTCCATCTTGTATTGTGCAGACTACGGGCTGATGTCGATGAAGCAGCGTGCTAAAGTGAAGCCTCACGCTTCTGTGAGGTAGGCAGCGAGAAGAGCTCCCACGTAGAGACAGTTTCTGCACAATCGCTTTGAGTTGAAGGACGATTCGTGTTGACGAACGAATGAATGAGCGACTTTTTTGGCGGGCGGAACGAACGATTCAAATGGCGACGGTTGCCTGCCGAAGCTCACCTTACAAGGATTAGCTTCCATCCCTTAATGCGTCACTCGGCCTGATACTGTAGTCCAATCGACCCACCGCCCAGACTTGAGAGACTTCACGGCTGTAGAAAACAGAAATATTCATACACTGTAAAAATACGATCAACATCGAAGCGTGGCTAGAGATTATGCTGGGGTGGACCAGATTAAGACAACAAGCGAAGGAAACTTAACCTTCACCATCGCGGTCAATCAATACATCCACAGGATCACTACCAAACTGGTCCATACTGTGTCTCTTCTCGGGTTGATATAAGCGTCGAAGAACTAGGTGGTAGGTTCCGACCGGCTAGATCAAGACCTTCTCCCTCGAAAACCTGGCACGCTTGTGTAGCGCGATCATCCGCAGAATCAGCTTCGTCCAGAACAAAGCAAACTGGAAGTCTCGAAAACAAAACTTGAGAACAGCGTGGAGAAGAACATATATGCGAGGTGTAAGATTGAGATTACCTCTCGCGACGTGCTGTGTGAGACTGGCATTCAACCAAGTAGGGCGACAGCCCGTCTACAACCCGCATTCAAGAGTTTGGGATGGCTCAGGAGCATGTGATTACCGAAGAACGCGCCAACAGCTGTGTCCAACTTATTTACCATGAAACTGCAGACAACTTTGGAGGCCGGGGGAGCAGCTACCTTAGCCTCTCATCTTCACACTGCAAACTTGAGGTCTTGAATGGTGAGGGTTATTATGACTTCAGCACAATGAGGTCTAAACTAGCTCAATACTACGCTGCCCACTAAAACTTGAGGGAGCCAATGTTCTTAGCAATCCAGTCATAGGAGTCTGTCCTAAAATCATCGTTGATGATGGTCGCCTTGTCCGCAAAGAACTGCATGAGCTTGTGACCATTCTTCCATTGCGGCCAGTTCGGATATTTTCCGCTAGCCCCAATGTTGGGATCAAGTGAGGTGACAAAATTGAGATAGTAGGAGCGAATGCTGCGGGCGGCGTAGTTGTCTTTGATTCCATAGAAGACCTGGATGAGGTCGGACCCGTGGAACGTTCCAAGGATTGGGGTGCCTTGGTTGTAGGAACCCATGTAGGCCCATGAAGGGACGTCTCCGTTGACTCCAGTAGCCACCTGAAGAAACAGTCGGCGGCTCAGCGTGAAGACCAGATCTCCGAGCAGCGCAGCACGTTTCTTAAAGCCGGGGAAGATTTCGTTGAAGATTCCTGAGCGGAAGGGGCTTCCTTCTGTGATAGCGCTTAGGCCATCCCCGTACGTGCCGATCAACTCTTTCAATTGAACCTTGGTTGCCGAGTTGAAGTAAAACTTCTGCAGGTAGTCTGCCAACTTGTCGTTTGAAGTGAGATTTGCCTGGAAGAGACTGAAGAGAGCACCTTCGTCTTCCTGGTTCCCAATGATCATCGGGACAGCCGCGTACTTTCCGTTCAGGGCCAAGGAGTCGGGAGACGCTGTGAGAGTCCGGCCGTCTGGTCGCGGTAGGTAGGAAAGCGCCAATGAGCTGTAGGATAGAATTCCAGGAACTGAGGTGACTGCGTTGAGGAAGTCGCTGTAGTCAAGCTCGCGCAGACAGCTTAGTGAATCGGTACCAGTGCATCCCGCAGTCTTGACAACCTGATCGTAGACCGCCTGGCCCTTCTTCGAGTCCAGCGAGTCAGATGGAACGACGCCTCCGGAGTTCATGATAGCTCCACGGAACAGCGGTTTGCCCTTGTAGGTGTGGTCGCCGTCGAAGAGGGCGAGTTGGTCGAAGACTGAAATGGCTCCGGCGGATTCACCCCAGATCGTGACCTTGGTGGGATCGCCGCCGAATGTTGCAATGTTGTCTGCAACCCATTCAAGGCCCATGCGCTGGTCAAGAAGACCGATGTTGCCAGCCCCATCTTCCTGGATCTCCTTTCCAGGCATGAAACCGAAGCCAGCCACTCTGTAGTTGACAGCGACGAAGATGAAGGGCTGGTTGATGTCAACACCGTACTGTACGAGGCTGGTACCATCGTACATCGATGACCATCCAAGCTGCAGGCATAAATGAATTAGTAACCTTCGTTTAAAAAAGGAAATCAGACTAGGGATTGACATACCTGGAAACCGCCACCAAAGATCCAATAGAGCACTGGAAGCTTCGCACCAGCCTTGGTTCCCTCCGGTCTAGCCACCGTAATGGTAAGACAATCCTCGCTCTGGCCAGTCGCCTCTTGCACGAAGGGAAGATTGGCAATGGTGCCAAGAAGATCAAACAATATATTTGTGCTCTCTGTGCTCGACACCATCTGGGGGCAAGCTCCAGCAGGGCCAGTGCCGTCGAACACGCCGAGAGATCTTTCCAGGCGTTTGGGTGGTCTCAGACGCAGTTGCCCTTCAGGTGGTTCAGCATAAGGGATGCCGCCGAAGGACTCGACTTTGTTCTTCACGTTGCCTAGGATGGTGGCAGAGGGAAGAATGACTGTCGCGGTCCCAGCAGCACGTTCTTCGAGGGGCTCCGTTGGCTCAGAGAGAGCGAGGGAAGCCCCGAAGAGAAGCACAAGTCCTGAAAGGCGTAGGAGCATGATTAAGAGCTCGGAACTGCGCGAAAGTAGACACTTCGAATGAGTTCAGGATGTGGAAAGCGAGGCCTGGAGACTCATGATCAACGAATGGTTTTCCTGAATCATATATACTTTTCTTTGAGTACACTAGGCTCAAACATACATCTCCCTCGGTTCGCAACCGCCGACGACATGTGAGATCAGTCAGTCTTCGAATGGAATCACAACGGTGTGTCTTGGCTTCCCAGTGACAGGCAGTCTAGCACTGCGGCGTCGCTTCACCCGCATACCCCACGGGGAAGTTGGCGCGGGGAGTTGTCACATGGTACTGCAGGGAAAGAAGCAGTACTCCTCTCAGACTACCTCTTTGGTTCCCAGAAGAGATAAACCATTTGACGTCGCTTCAACTTGGGTTAGCTTGCGAAGGTTATGCCGAGCTACCCCGCAAGTTAGCATGTCGATCCGGGTGCGAGGCGGGATACGAAGACCTTGATTAAGCCAAAGCTCCGAGCCTTAAAGGAAGCTTGCGGAATTGACCCTTCTGTGATTGGTATTTCAACTTGGGCTTTCCGGTTTGTCTGGCCTGCCAGGATTATCAGCTGCATCCATCAACAGCATGGGCGGGGAAGTCTGGTCGACGTCGACCACCACGTCCACCGGTCCACAAGGATTATATGAATGCTTGGTAATGGGGAGCGGTCAGCGTCCCTTGAGGGTATGGTCGGAGTCCTATAGAGTTTACCAAATCAGGTATTTTATAGATACTAGAAAGCCACTAGACTTAAAGTACATATTATAGATATGTAATTACTGTGTTGGTAGATTTCACACAACTACTAGTAGCCACAGCCACACTTCGCTGTATTTATCTACTGAAAGGACTGGAAAGTCACTTGTTACTAGTTATTATTTTCACCTGCTTGTTTCTAGGCTGTTATATTCTTGGCTTTTGCCTGGCCATTGAAAATACTGACGCAGCAGCAAATTAGCACTCTTTATACCCTTATTTTGATTTTCTTCTCTATTTCCATCCTGATCAGCTTTGCAGCTGTTATTAGATTTAAGCTTTTGTCTCTATGGGTTGCCCAATTGCTATTTCCTTCCTTTCAACCTGAGAGAGATACCCTTTTCCTGAGCGGTGTCTTCACACGACAGTGAGCTTTCCACTAATAAATTATACTAACCTCCTGTACTTTTAGTCTTATGCCATTCAAACTTTCTACCGATCTTATTATATAAATTTTGCTATTCGTATAACACTCGTGATTTCCCAACGGCATTAGCCACAACAACAGCTGCGTGGTAGTCTATATCACCCACTCTCACCAGCGCAACGCAGCTTCCGTCGCAACACAACACCCGCCACTGTCGACGCTAGGATCCCAATCGCACAAAATTTTATAAGTAGATGAACAGGTATGGGATAGGGCAGGGGCGCACTTCATTTGTTAGAAGCCATCCATTTCCGCTGCACCGGTCACAGAGCGCGAGCTGCAGGGGTTACAGGGGTTCCAGCGCGTTGGTTATAGTGCCCGGTCATAGCGCACTGGTTCCAGCAGGCACAGCACATTAGGTAGCTATTCAGTGGCAGTCACAGCTGAGCGTCTTAGATATAGTTCTTGGCGATCATAGCGCACCAGGTACGACAGTATAAATGTGCAATAGCCTTACATATTCACAACCTAATCGCTAGAGTAACTATTAGAGGCTCAGATTGATAGCTAGACTGGGTTACAAGTGCTAATTTTATTATCCTATTTGAGCTCTTCAGTTTTTGAGAAGACAATCTTCATCTTGAAAGACCTTAAGGCATATCTATAGTTAGTTACTATAGTTAGTTATATGTACGGAGTAGGTAAGGGAAGATACATGTACAATGTGGTCAGAAGTGACGCTAAGTTGAAAGGGTGGGCAGTGTGTAAGGCCAATCTAAATTGGTCATGAATGACCTGCAGATTGTCAGAGTGCAACATGTGCTTGGTATTGGAACATTCTTCAAGCCCGATTCTCACGTCTATGATCGATTTTGAACAACTCGGAGGACATGAGCAGTGTCAATTCACCTCCATGGAAAACACCTCGGCCTGCGGGATTTTCACGTGGGACCTTATATGCCTGTCGTTGATGATTTCGTGATCACTGTGATAGAGGGGGGTTGAGCGATGATCCCTCATGCGCTAATTCAACAGGTGGCTACTAGTGTATATCGAGTTTAATTAGAGTGCAACCATGTGCTCCCCGAAGATGCTAAATGCCAGACTATTTAAATCACGACCAATTTCTGTTGACTTCATAGAATACCGGCAACCCTGACTTGAGGGATCGTCTCTGGTATCTCGAGCACCATGCATCTCTCCAGTTCAGTGCTGTTGTCTGTTAGCCTTTTGAGCCAACTCACCTCCGCGGCACCCGGGGCGCCCACTCTGAAGGCGTGCAAGGAGCTGTCCAAAGCTCTGCCAGATCGAGTTTCCCTTCCCTTGAGCATAAACTACTACCATTAAGCTTCTGAATACTGGTCGACTGTGCTGCGAGACATCAAGCCAGCATGTGTGGTCCTTCCGGCGTCCGCCCTAGAAGTCGCAGCAGCCGTCAAGGTCTTGAACAAGCACCCAGACGTCAATGTCGCAGCGAAAAGCGGAGGTCATGACCCGAACCCTGGTCATGCGACCGTTCACGATGGAGTCCTCATTTCACTGAGTGAGATCGCCGGGACTACCTACGACAGGAGCAAGAACGTCGCTTATGTGAAGCCTGGTGGTGAATGGAACGATGTTATTTCCCCTCTGGACAAAGAAGGTGTTACTGTTGTTGGAGGGCGACTAGGTAACCCCAGAGACAATCCCGAGTATTTTTTTTATTCTTCTTCATGCTGATCAACAACAGGCATCGTTGGGATTGGTGGATACCTGCTTCAGGGAGGAATCTCCTTCTTGAGCGCGCAATACGGATTGGCTGCCGATGTGAGTCCGGCTCTGGGTCTGAGAAGAAATTGAGCTGATAAAACACCAGAGCATCGTCGGCTGGGAACTGGTAACAGCGAACGGCACCATCATCAATGTCGATGCCAGCGACCAACCCGAACTTGCCGTCGCTCTACGAGGAAGCGGCAGTCAGTTTGGTCTGTCACCTCGTCTGGAATACCAAAGCAAAGTATGAGCTAATATTTTGAAGGAATCGTAACGCAGTTCACCATCCAGACCCATCCAATTGGCAAGGTCTGGGGCGGTCTCCGCATCTACGACGATTCGAAGACCGAGGAGATCTTCAAAGCACTCCACGAATTTGTCCCGGGCAACAACAAGGATGAAAAGGTTGCTATCATCGTTACAAATCTCTTCGCTGTTGGAAGCACGAGGGCCTTCATCATATTTTACTTCTACGACGGGGAAAAGCCACCGACATCGGGGGCTTTCGCAGACTTTCTTGAAATTGACTCCTTGATTGACATCACCGACACGCAGACCTACCCCGAGCTGGTAAGTCGCCCATGAAGATAAATCAAGACCTTTAATGCCGATTGAATGAAATAGCTCAAGGCCAACGGCTTCGGTGCGTCTTTGTTGAACTCCAGAATCTCATTTAGGGTGAGTCTCTGTGCGCATTCGTGCACATGCGACATCAACTGACGAGCAGCAGACCACCACAATTCCGTACATTGCGGACAACCCCGGCATCTACGCCGAAATCTCGAACGAAATGCGGCGCATCACAAAAGAGTACACTGAAAACATTCTCCATCTAACATCACAGTGCTCAGTCGACTTCCAGCCACTATCCGCCGCTGTTGGCAAACACACGGCGGCCCGCGGTGGAAATGCCATGGGCTTGACCGCAACAGATCCAGACCGCATCATCCTGGAGATTCAGTGCTCGTGGTCTGATGAGAAAGACGACGAGGTCGTGCGCCAGTTTTCAAGAGATCTGACGTCCTGGGTTGAGCGCAGGATCCCTGTTTGGCTAGAAGGGCAAGATGACTCGGAGGATGCGTATCTCCCATTGTTCATGAACGATGCGATGGCGGATCAAAATGTCACGGGGAGCTACCGTGATTACGCTCAGCTTAAGTCTCTTCAGCTCCAGACAGACCCGGAAGGTGTGCTCAGGACTAGGACTGGTGGTTTCAAGTATTGATTGGAATCACGTATCATGTATGAAACTTGTCAGTGGATGGGCTTCTCGCGCATTGGAGGGTATTCAGGGCTATGTGGCACTACCTATTTAAGCCAGAGCACAGATGATAATTTCAACACATCGTCAACTATCTATCCTCAACAGCGTTTCCAGTTTGTTGTTGTATCTCTAATTTCCGATACCATTTAATTGGTTGCAAGGGAGTACTTGCTTTTCCGGATCTTGTAGGAGGCTCCCCACCGTTGCTGGCGGAATTGGGTGCTCGTTTGCTTACATCCTGATTCCTAACAGACAAGGTTCCCCCCATGCTTGGCTCTCCATCACCGTCATGCTAGGACCATCCGGGAATAGATTCATGTCCATCTTTCCCTTCATCACACTTACCCCGCCTTTTGGCTCCCGTGTTCAGGCTATCCTCAGTTCGTTGCCGACGGTGGCAAGGCCTTGGCGTACATGCGGAACGGACGCATCTGTCAAAGCGTTGGACTCGTAGGTAAGCATGCAGCCCGTTGCTCAACGTGGTTGTGGACCAGGCTATTTAACTAGCCGGTCGACGTCGACCCGTTGCAGTCGCGATCTGAGCTTAATTACCTCAACTACTCATGCCAACGAGCAACCGCCATGTCCAAGTCTCCCGCCCCGGCCTCCTCCACCCGACGGGTCCGGACCGAAGCGCAGCTGGACCGGAAGAGACGCGCCGACCAGCTCAAGCACAAGGAGAACCGCCAAGAGCACAAGCTCCGGATGGAGCGCATGGAGGCGGACATCTCGCACATCTGCAAAGACCTGGAGGGCATCCATGCACAGCTGCGCGCCCTGCCGCAACTCGGAGCCGATCTCGTCGCATCGCAGCAGAGATGGTTACAACGGTTGACTGTCAATCTGTGTCCCGCGGCTTCGCCCGCCCCCGGCGAAGCACATGACAGTGGTCCCCCGGTGCCGAACCCAGCCTTCCCGACGGCCTGGTCGCTAGGATCTGTGGGCGGAGCAGTTGGTCCCGGGGCTTTCTATCCAGGCTTGGTGGTTGGAGAATCCCTACCGACGCCGGGACCGAACTTGATCCCGGCTATGCTCCCCACGCCTCCTCCCGTCAACTGTTGGTGCGGCGTCCAACATTCCTCCCAGTCCAACTGTCTCGAGTACTGCAGCTTCACGATCCTCTATGAGACCCATGCTGCTTTTCCCCAGGATCCGCACCAGGCGCGCTCCCTCCCCCTGAACCCTACCCTGCCGAATCTAACACTCCACTCCTACGGTGACAACGTGGTGACATGTTTCCTCACGTCGTTTCTCAAAGGGTTCACGATGACCAGCGTGGAAACGTTGTTTGGTGTCTACTTCTTCGCATACCGACTCATGCGTGTATGGTGTCCCCTCCTCCAGAACATCAGCTGATGCCGTTGCTGACTTGATTCACTTGACACAGTGGCGTCTGAATCCAGACCCCGTCACGCTCCAGGATGTCCCGTCTTGGCTGCTTCCGACTGAGGTGCAACACACATATCCGCACCCAGTGAGCATCGACTACATCCCGTGGCCCGATCTGCGCGACTTTCTATGCGCGCACCCAAAGCTGAAAACCCGCCATTCAGCGAAACTGTACTTGGAGTCACTTCGCTTCCGATGGCAAGCCGGTTGCCCGCTCCTGGCCTTTGACAGCGGGGGACAAGTCTCCGTCAGCCCAGAATTCGAGACTGCCGTGTTTGATCTCCGGAACTGGGACTTGGGTTCTCCTTGGGCGGATGCGTTTCCCAGACTAGTGTCACTTGTTCACCCCTGACCGTTTGGCAGCTGCCGTGTATATCAACCTATCGGTCAACGGGAAGACTTGATGCATGTGGCAAATATTACCATTCCTACGAAATCCAATTGGGAAGTGTTTCATGTGCCTGGGAGAAGAAGAGAACTTTACATGTCACATGCAATTACTCAAGCTACGATGTGTAGGACAAAGACCAAAGGGATAATTGCTATACTCAGTTCAAATCATCATGAAGAATCTAGTATTTTTACCGTACTGAACACATCTGTTCAACAATTTAGAAAACTTCCAGTTAATACAGTCATAGAAGGGTCTATCGAACTTGACCTTTCCCTGAACGAGTTACTGACAATCGGCACCGTGTGTAACTAAACCTCGGAGATCATTCTGGGGAGGGTTCCCCGCCTCCCCATGGGGCATCCAGGCTGCACATTGATCACCTCACTTGACCGTGTTTGACTAGGACGACACCCTCTTTGCTTATTCCAAGAGACCCATTACCTACTAGTCAGCCGACATCGATCTCACATGCAAGACTCTATATCAGCCTACCGTAGGTTTCACGGACTCTTTCCGAGGCAAGTGTAATATTGATGCAAGGACCAGGAGGTCGCAGATCGTATTAACTTCATCACGATAAATATAGGTGATGACCCACTGTACCTGAAACGGTTTTATCTTTTTGATAAGCTCTGGGTCATTGTACTTGATCAATTAATTCGTCAAGTACTACTATGCCTTCGGATAATCCGAGTCCGGCTCCCACAGGCTTCGCGGCGCTTGTGGCAATCGCCAATGGCGAAGCCGAGAGTATCCGTGCTTTGAGCCCTGAAGACATCCAAAAACGACTTGACAACTACGATAAAGTCTACCCTTACAGCCTGGGCGGGTTCGTTGTTGTCATCTCTTTCACGACGGTGACATTGGCGGTGCTGATCCTGCGGTGGTGGCTCAGCTGGCGGTACCATGGCCGCCTCATCCTCGAGGATTGGCTGATGATACCTGCGGCAATATTCTTATGTTGCCTTACAGCGAACACTGCAGTGGGTATTTCCACAGCCGGGCTTGGAAAACACATTTGGCAGTTGACGTATGCAGAAGCCATCCGAGTCTTGCCAGTGAGTTTGGTCCTGGACCCAAGTTCAGAAATGCAGAACTAACAACTACATAGGTAATCTACGCTCACATGCCGGCTTACATACTCTCGACCTTCTCTACTCAATTGTCTATTCTCGCTTGCGCATATCGCATTGTCAACCACGCACCCTGCCCTTGGTTGCTCTGGCTCGTACGCCTGGGCTTCTGGCACTGGGTTATCTGGCTACCAACAACGCTGTCAGTGTTCCTCACCCAGTGTCTCCCTATACGATCCAACTACATCCTCAGTCTGCGATTCGATTCCAACACGGAGTGCAAGGGCTATGTCCCCGTGTACTTGATCGTCGCAAGCGTCCACGTCCTCGTCGATTTCGCCATTCTAGCCGTCCCCATACTCTTGGTTCTAAGACTGCACGTTCCAAAGCGGAAGAAGGTAACGGCCATCCTACTTGCTTCCGTCGGCTTTCTTGCAGCCTCGTGCTCGGTCCTCAGAGCAGCATTCGCCGTTCTTTACTCCAAGTCTGCCGACATGACGTTCATCGCGTCGTGGATTGCATACTGCAGCCAGTTCGAGATCTGTCTCGCCATCATCGCATCAAGCTTACCACGACTACGTCAAAGAATATCATCTCGGGCTTCCACCGCAATGGCGATTCTTCCTGCTAGACCCACAACACCCAAGCACCATGAAGCTGAAGCGGCTACCTCTCACAAAGAAAATGCAAGTCGACATGCATCCTTCTCTTCTAGTAGAGGTTGTCATTCCGATAGCGAGGATGGATGACTAGCTATATCCCAAAGTAAAACCGTACCTATTGGAAATGGCATTGGATTGGCGGTGTAAGTAATTTGGAAGCAAAAACACGTCTCAAAGTTCAAACCAGTCATGTCACCGTGGTATGCTGACTTACTGCCGGGAAGTGTAATCCTCATCACCTGGGCTCATTGTAGTGACATACTTGTCTTAGACCCGCAAATTCCTCAGCAGAAGCTTTCCTCTCAACGTGCAGACGGATACGTAGAACCCTCCCTTGCCCAGAATTCGATTAGCACTGGACCTTTTCCGGGACGCGGCGGCGGCGGCGCAACCAACGGCCACAGAGGAGCACAAATGTTCAAAGAACTGGCGACTTCAGAGCGAAGGTTTTTATCTCTCTCCTAAGCACATAAGAACCTGAAGAATTACTCTGGTTTACGTCATTGAACAACAACTGGGGACCGCACGGTTTGTGGTTATCTATCCACCCTCCATCCACTCTGGCGCAGTCTTCTTGTGGAAATTGCGCTTCACCAAATTAGAAGCTATACGCGTACTTCGCTCTCGCTCCGCGGATAGCTGCAAAGTTTGCGGTAAGACAAATGGTAAAACCTACACGAGAGCATTCGGCGACACCTATTGGCCACACTACCTGTCAAAGGTGGGACAAACATGGCCTGGGCCGTTTGCATCGGCATTAGATCGATGAAACCATGTCATTGATAAGCCAACCAAAACAAAACCGAGACCGAATGCAAGACCGAGGGGCATTTTACTAGGGCGAGTCAGGACTTGGACTACGAGGACCCCCAATTAATAAGTAATAATATTCGTACATACGTCCGTATTCTCCCCTGTGAGCACATCTTGCTTGGCATTTCCTTTTGCCTTATTCTTGTGACTGCTACCTTCTCGAGGGAAGGTCAAGCCGAACGATCCCGAAACGGCCGCCTTGTCCTTTGCCACAGTAACTAATCCTTAGACTTTCCCATACAGGCATCAGCATTCTACTATCGACCAACGCAATGGAGAGTAAAGCACAGGAAGCCCTCCGTGACTACGAGGGACTGGAAGTAGCGGAGGGGTTGCCTTCTTATGAACAGGTCCTTGACTCAACTTTCCTTCAAGGGGACACAAGGGTGGCAGGTATGACTAGCCCGACAGATTCAGCGACGTCCATCACAGTATGGTCACTCTGATATAATTATAGATGACGGCCGCGTCATCGTGGACCCCGACTCCAGATTCTTCCGGACCCTCTCGCGGTTTGTTCCAGTTGCACCCACCACCGACCCCGAGCAAGCCGGTTCTTCGCAGTCAAGCCAGCCACCAGAGTACTATGACGCCCGGCCAGAATCTCCCAAAGTTGAACCGAGGCACTGGAACATTCGACTCAACATCGTCATCCAAATCGTTGGTAGCCGTGGAGATGTGCAGCCTTTCATCGCACTAGGGAACGAACTGCAGAAATGCGGTCACAGGGTCCGCCTGGCAACACACGACGTCTTCGAGCAGTTTGTAACCGAACATGGCTTGGAGTTCTTTCCTATCGGTGGGGATCCATCCGAGCTTATGGCCTACATGGTAAAGAACCCTGGCTTGATCCCGAACATGAAATCCCTTGAGGTGAAGGAGATCAAGAAGAAGCGCAAGATGGTTGCAGAGATGCTCAATGGCTGCTGGCGTTCGTGCCTTGACCCTGACCCAAGGACACACAAGCCATTCGTTGCGGATGCCATCATCGCGAATCCGCCTAGCTTCGCACACGTTCATTGTTCTACACTTGATGTTCACGATGCCTTGGTCAAGTACGAAATCATTCCCTCATCCTCTAGCAAACCTGACGAAGTCGAAAACGGCTTCTGTGAACGAGGGGACATCTAACTTTGTCTCGTATTCCATGGTTGAATGGATGACTTGGCAAGGGTAAGTGGCCCTAGTAATTCCTCATGTTGTCTCATCTGGCTAACAATCCGTCTAGACTCGGGGATATCATCAACGATTGGAGAAAGACTCTGGACTTGGAACCCGTTCCACTATCAGAGGGTCCAGGTCTCCTAGAAACCCTACGGATTCCCTTCACGTACTGTTGGTCACCGGCACTGATACCAAAGCCATCTGACTGGGATAGCCACATAGGTAACGCGATCTTATCAGTATACTTAAGTCAGAGCTAACTTGTGATAGATGTTTGTGGGTTCTTCTTCAGAGAGCCTCCTTCATACACCCCGCCTGCCGACCTAGCTGCCTTTCTAGCCAAGGGCCCCGCGCCGATTTATATCGGCTTTGGCAGCGTGGTGATCGATGATCCAGAAAAGGTCACAAATATCTTGTTGTCTGCCATCAAGTCAACAGGTGTACGTGCCATTATATCAAGAGGCTGGTGCAAGCTCGGAGGCGCAGAGAACTCTGATGAGAACATCTACTACAGTGATGACTGTCCGCATGAGTGGCTGTTCCAACATGTAGCAGCCGTTGTGCATCATGGTGGAGCCGGTACTACCGCTTGTGGTCTGAAGTTTGGACGACCAATGGTCATTGTTCCATTCTTTGGCGAGTAAGTCCATCTCTTCTCAAGCAAAACCCACCGATAGTACTGACATGAGCGCAGCCAGCAGTTCTGGGGCGATATGGCTGCGGCGGCCAATGCAGGACCAAGGCCGATTCCCTACAAAGCACTTGATTCCAACAACCTCGCTGAAGCTATTCGATTCTGTCTCAAGGAAGACGTGGTCGCATCCGCTCGAACAATCGCTCTGAAGATGGAAAACGAATCGGGTGTGAAAAGAGCAGCGCAGTCGTTCCACGCAAATCTGCCCATGGTCGGCCTACCTTGCGACATTCTCAAAGACCGTCCAGCGGTATGGGAGTATCACCGGAAAGACAAAGTCGTAAAACTCTCCGGTGTTGCCGCTGAAGTTCTTCTCGACCACCTGAAAATCGACAAGAAAAATCTCAAACTGTGAGTGTAGACCCCCGTTCAAATCGAGTTTCCAACAGGGCTAACGGTTGGTGTTCAACTCAGGCACGACACTTTGGGGATTGTCATCGAAAACAAACGATGGGATCCATTCACCGGGACAGCATCTGCTGCAGTGGGGACCTATTACGGAATGTTTTCTTCCGTCGCCGGTATTGTTTCGAGACCTATCGAAGTCCACCGTGCAGCAGTTGCAGCCAAAGCAACGTCAAAAGCAGCAAGCGACGCTGCATCGATCACATCAACACATGCCTCATCGTCTCGCGCACTTTCCATCGAGGATTCGACACCGACAACCGTGGGGTCACTACGCAAAGCATCATCCACAAACAATCTTACTTCACACACCACGGAAAGCATGTCACTCAACGGGTCGACACGCAGCAGAAAGACGACCGAGGATTTCAAACTAGTGTCCTCGATGACCCTTGCATCTGCTTCTGGCGTTGGAGACTTCTTCAAGTATTATTCCAAAGGCGTTCTCCTTGACATTCCGCTGGCCTTTGCAGAAGGGTCACGAGCTATCCCGAAGCTTTACGGCGAAAAGGTGCGAGATTACGGTCAGATAACGGGCTGGAAGTCTGGCCTCAAGGTTTCTGGCAAAAGCTTGATGGGTATTGGTGAGGGCTTTGCCGACCTGGCAGTCAAACCGGTTCAAGGTGTCATCAAGGGTGGTTCAACAGGCTCCTCAGCCGGTGGCGTATCAGGCAGAGTAGCAGGTGGTGTAGCGGGTGGTGTAGCAGGCGGCGTAGCAGGCGGTGTTTTGGGAGTGGGAAAGGGCTTGATGGGCTTCTCTACAAAAGTCTCCTCGGGTAAGCATCCAAGCCCCGTGGTTGAGGCAAGAATGCTAACATTTTGAATCTCAGCCGCCTTCGGGATTGTAGCGTATCCGAGCCTTGGTATCTATAAGAGCATTCGCACCGCCGTGAAAACCAAAACTCGGGCGTCAATCATGGCCGCAAGACGCCAAGAAGCCTCTCAGTCGTTGACCGACCTGAGGAACTCACAAACGCCAGACTTCCAAGAAAATGCTATCATTGAAGCTTTCAACAAGGAGTTTGGTGTCTAGAGCTTTTCTCTTTTCTCGCAGTCTTGCTGGGAATGCAGGTTGGTATCGGTCTTATTCATAGACGTCGGTCCTTGAGCGATCTTGGTTAGCATCTTAGAATGTTCTACATAGTTATTCGTTGGGATTCCCAAATCATACCACGCCATTCTGCGCATTGATACTTCGCGTTCTGCGTTATTTGCCTCATTTATCGCTTCCTCTGCCACTCTTTAGCTATGGGAAAATGAGATGCACACCTCACTGATGTGTAAGTCAGTTGCGATTCACTGTGATGATTTCGGGGTCTGTTGGTACTGTTGCCATTGCTCATTGAAAGCTCCTCCTTGTTGACAGTAAACACTATACCATCCTCTTGTATAAAGCTCAACCCTAAGTAAGGGGTCTTGGAAATACATTCTCGAAATACCCTAGACTTAGTTGCAGTTGCGGAATTAGCAGCGTGTTAATTTTTCCTACTTGGAACTGAGATGACTCAATATCTTCATCGATTAAGATTTCAAGGCGTTCCGAATCGTTATAATCATTGACATAATTTACCACTTATATATACGTCCTAATAAAACGACCAGTCAGACTTAGCTACATAAGTTAAAAACATCTAGCAGGCAAAGAAATACTAATATTCTAACTTCATTCTCTAAGTGCTACTCGTTCCTCTCTAAGCTACTTGCGTAACCATCGTCTTGAATTCCTGCTCAGTATGCTCCTGGCACTCACGAAACTTTTCGTGCAAATTGGTGTCACCCTTGCGGAAGCGTTGCATCGTCAGCTTCCCACCAGCCAAACGCTTCGCCTCAAAAAGATCCTCAACGTCCACCAGCTCCGGCACAACCGTGGTGCGGAACTCGTGCGGAACCCCACTCTCCTTTATTAGGGTAATGCTCGACTCCAGCACCTTCGGTGATACCTTCTTGCCCGTCACCTTCTTGTAGTTCTCCAGCGCGCACTTGATGTCCATCGCCACGAAGTCAACAAGCTTCTCAGCGAATACGCGGCGCAGGATGATGGGCGATGTGCCGTTGCTGTCGAGCTTGATACTCACGCCCGCCTGTCTGAGAAGTTGCATGAAAGGAACCAAGCCTTTGTGGATGGTCGGTTCGCCGCCTGAGATGACGAGTGATTTGTGCGGCGTCGATGTGATGTGACGAAAGACGTCAAGAACGGTGTAGTCGTCACGCTCGCCGAGAACGAGCGGCCCATTGTGACACCACGGGCAGGAAAGGTTGCAGCGAGATGTGAACATGATGGACGCTTGCATCTTGCCGGGCCAGTCACTGAGAGTCAGCTTCGTGTATCCAGCCACCGGCAAATCAACGATTTCAGCGACTTGGCGTTCCAGGTCCAGTTGCTTGCTGTCCTTCTTCTTGCCGCCATCAACTAGAGACTCGATTGGATTGAGATATGTCTTCCGCTGCGAAAACTCCGCCGTCTTGCCCTTATTCCAATCGCGCGTGGGACGGAAGTAGCCGACGATGCGCGAGTACACAAGGCATTCCTCAGCACACACCGTGCAGTGTGGCTCTTCTCCCGCGCGATAGCCATGAGTTTTGCAGATGCTAAAGGTCGGCGTGAGGGTGATGTAAGGGACGCGGTAACGCGCCGTCAACATCTTCACCAGGTCTCGAGCCATCCTCCAGCTCGACAGACGCTCGCCCAAGAAGGCGTGGAAAACGGTGCCGCCTGTGTACGAACACTGCAGCTCTTCTTGGTGGCCAAGAGCTTCAAAGAGGTCCTCGGTCGTGTCTACCGGGAGCATGGTCGAGTTGGTGTAGAAGGTTGGGATCTTTCGATCGGGGAACAGCTCTTTGTCCCGCCGTGCAAGCTTATAGCAAGCGCTCTCTGCTGGACTGGCTTCGAGGTTGTAAAGATTGCCAGTTTCGGTTTGGAATTCCTGAAGCCGCTCTTTGATAAAGTCCAGTGTCTGAAGAGCGAAATCCTTGTGCTCGGCGATACCTTCGCCGAAAAGGGCGACGAGAGCCTCGCTCATGCCGTTGATGCCAATAGTGCTGAAGTGGTTGGTCCAGTGTGAGCCAGTGCGGTGCTTAGTGGCCGAGAGGTAATGCGCCGCGTAGGGATACAAGGCAGAGTTCTCATTCACCACTTTCCGCTTGATCTCGAGCGAGTCTTTGGCAACCCGCAATGTTTCGGATAATTCCGCGAAGAACAACTCCTTATTGCCGTCGGCGCGGAAAGCAAGATTGGGTAGGTTGAGAGTGACGACTCCAATGGAGCCAGTCAAGGGACTGGCGCCGTACTGGCCGCCGACTCGGCAGTGCAGCTTGCTGAGATCCAGTCGGAGCCGACAGCACATCGACCGAAAGTCTTCGGGGTCCAAGTCGCTGTTGATGAAGTTGGCGAAGTAGGGCACGCCGTATTTAGCCGTCATCTCCCAGATGGACTCCCAGCGAGGCGACTCCCAGTCAATCCCCTCATAAAGGTTGTAAGTCGGGATCGGGAAAGAAAAGATGTTGCCGTTGCCGTCGCCCTGTATCATGACCTCGGCGAAGGCTCTGTTGATCAAGTCCATCTCCTCTTGGAAGTCGCGGTACATCCACGTCGGGTGTGGCTCGCCGCCAATGATGACAGGCTGAAATTGGAGGTTCTTGGGACAGATCAGGTCCAGGGAGACGTTGGTGAAGGGCGCCTGGAAACCGCTCCGGGTAGGAACATTGAGCGAATAGACGAAGCTCTGCACGTATTTGAAGACATCGGAGTACGAGAGATCGTCGTGTCGGATGAAAGGAGCGAGGTAAGTGTCGAAATTCGAGAGTGCTTGGGCTCCAGCAAGCTCTCCCTGAAGAGTAAACAGGAAATTGACCGTCTGGTTGAGCGCAGTGTTGAGGTGCTTAGGCGGTCGGCACTGGATCTTGTTCTCGACACCACCAAAGCCTTGGAGGAGGATGTCTTCAATGCTCCACCCCGAACAGTACGCGCTCAAGAACCCGAGATCATGGATGTGAAAGCGGTTCTGGTTGTTGAACTCGTGGATCTCCTCGGTGTAGATCTTCTGGAGCCAGTATTCGGAAATCACATGTTGGGAGACGTACTGCATGAGTCCCTGGTGGGAGTAGGTCGAATTGGCATTCTCAGAGCCCTTCCATGTCGTTTTCGTCAGGTACTCGTCGACGAGGCGCACGTTGGATGTCTGTAGCTCTGCCATTGACGTAGTAGAAGTCACTTATGATTGTTTCTGAGAAGTATGGAGAAGTAATCGACAGCAAAGCTTCGCCTCGATTGTTGTCAAGGTCTACAAACTTCGATTTCTGGCTATCCTCGTGGACCTTCAGATGCTATTTATTTTAACACGTTCTGTTGATAATGCGACGCGTTCCGAGTTCACGCTCGCCGCACGGAGTTAAACCGTCCGAGGTCTCACCACAACGTCGTCAGAACTAGGGGTCATGGCACGACTAAACGCTCCACCCTCCTTAAGACAGTCATACAATCTCCAGAACACGTTTTTTTCGACGCGTCCAACCGCGGACTGCACGCCCGCTAGGCGTTATCTCGGGCGCGAGCCAAACGCGACACCTCGTGATTTGCAACGGAGTGGCGTGACTACGCATGAAAGGCGGTGGGAAAACGAAGCATGAGGTCGCCACACATACCTCCCACCAGAGGCCGCTGATTAATAATGTCTCCATGGGTGTGTTGGTCTGGGAATAACAGATCGTGTAATAATACTACGCAGGTCCTCTGATCGCTGCAGCCTTTGTCACCCTGAGCATCTTGGTGATCCCGATGGCAGCATCCACAAGCTCTGCTACGTGGAGGTATCCCACAGTGGGGGCTGTTGATTAATTAGACCATTGACCATCGTAGCATGAGGGTCTTGATATCCAGTGTGGAGAGAACTGTCTACGATCACTAGGTAAGGGCGGCCCCGTCGATGTCGATCCTCTTCAGGCCGCCCCTGACAGCTTAGCAGAACAGGGTCGTCATTAATCAAACTTTAAGGAAGATGCAAATATGACAGAAATTTCAGCATATTTTTCATTGTTTGAATGCTAAACCACGATCTTTTCGAGATGATTAGGTAGTGTGCTATCGCCGTGCCTCCATCGCGACACACGAGAAGCCAAGCATATCTTCAAATATCACCCTTAAGGAAATGTTGGGGTAATTTTGAGCCATTATTCTAACATGCTGCTTAATGATTTGATACCTAACGTAGGGGGTCATTGGTAGTAATTAGAGTAATTTTCGATCAGTAAGAAGTGCATCTGGTCTGGATCTGATAGACAGGTCGTACAAATCCAGAACTGGGAGAAGGACAGTGCACTACGACAAGAACCTCATGCCGACTCTCCGTCTTGCAATCGCATAGCTACTACGCATCATAGAGTACACAACAAGGCTATTGACAGCGTTGGGAAAGTATTCATTCACAACAGGAAATCTCATCAAACGAGTGGCTACAACGCGAAGCAATTTTACAATGTTAGACATCAGTAGAACATGTTCATTTATCTAGTTCATTCATCTAGCCTATCCTCAGATGCAAGTCGGCCGTCCAAGACATTCACTTCTGCAGACCAAGCTCCTCAATCTTGGAACTTAGCTCCTTGACCTTGAGGCCCAGCTCCTCGATCAGGATATCCGCACCCTTCTCGCCCACCAGGATGGCCGTGTTGTTGGTGTTCGCACCCACGTTCTGGGGCGGGATGCTCAAGTCGATGACCTTGAGCCCCTTGGTGCCCCAGACGTTCAGCGACTCGTCCACAACACCCTTCTCCTCGCGGGGTGCCATCTTGGCGGTGCCCAGCGAGTGCCAGGTGGTGCCGATGTTGCCGCGCAGCCACTCCTCGATGGCCTTGTCGTCCTCGGCCGTGTACTTGATGTCGGTGACGTCGCTGAGGGGCGCGTCCGTCTCGATACAGGCGGCCGCGGAGCCGGCGGGGAAGGCCGGGTGGCCGGGGGCGATCTCGCCGCGGTACATGGCCGTGCGGCGCATGATCTCACGGTTCTTCTTATAGGCCCAGATCTGCTTCTTGATGTCGAGATCGTGCTTGTCCGTGAAGTAACCGACGTCGAAGTCCAGGGGATCGCTCAGCTCAGGCCCAGTGATGTGCATGTGTCCGCGAGAGTAGGGGTAGGCGGTGTAGTTTCCTACTGTGACGTACTGGCCCTCGGGGACGGCTGAAGGGTCTCCCAGGAAGCTGTCATACGTTAGTCGTACTGTCTTCGAAGGCGCTTTATGAGGCATCCTGAGCACTTACCATGAAACAACGCCCATGAGCATCAGAGGTCGGTCGGGGACGTTCTTGAAGTCCCGGTCCCAGGCTTCCTTGAACTCGGGGCCCAGGCTGGCCACATCCTCTTCGGTAGGTCGAAGCTTGGACGAGATGTCAATAGAGTTCCAGCCTAGGATCTCATCCTTGCTGTCGATGAGCGCTTGGCGGTTGCCCGGGTTCCTCAGAACCGAGTCAATCGTCTCGCGGGGCTTGAGGCTTGTCCGGTAGGGGTACAGGCACAGGTTGTGGTCTTGGTAGTCGTTTCCGACACCGGGCAGATCGACGACGACCTCGACGCCAACCTTCTTCAGCAGCTCAGGGTTACCCAGGCCGGATCGCTCCAGCACAGGCGGCGTGCCGAGGGCACCACAGGACACGATGACCTGCTTTCGTGCCTTCACGATGACCTTGGGGTGCGGCGAGGTGTTGAGGGACGGCTGGAAGTCCGGGTTGGGGGTATACTCAACGCCGACGGCGCGCTTCTCGTCGTCGAACACCACACGCACAACCTGCGACTCGACCAGCACGTGCAGGTTGGGATAGGCACCGCCGCGGAGCTTCTCGTGCAGGTAGGTGTGCGCCGTGTCTTGCCTCTTGCCGTCCTTGGAGATGTAGTTCTGCCAGCGCTCAACGCCGTTGTTCGCGTCCAGGTCCTGCAGATCGTGGATCTCGGGCCAGCCGACCTTGCCTGCAGCCTCGATGAAGTCATCCTGGGACCCGCGTGCGCGGAATGTGCTGTCCGAGATGTGGATGGGGCCGTCCTGGCCGTGAAGCTCCTTTGGCCCCTTGCCGTGGTACGTCTCCATCTGTTTTGCCTCTTGGTTAACGCCAGGTCTCACGCACTAGACCACAGGGATGGGCCGGAAACATACCTTGCGCAGGTACGGCAGCAGCTCATCGGCCGACCAGCCGCGGGCCTTCCATGAGTTGAAGTCGGATCGCTGGGCACGGGTGTACATCATGAAGTTAATCGACGATCCACCGCCCAGGGTGCCTCCCGAGGGGACGATGACCTCGCGGTCGGCGAGCTGCTTGGCCTTGTTACCCTTGTAGAAGATGGTCGTCTTCGCCGAGGGGTGCAGGTGGTCCAGGAAGAACACAGGGTGCACGATGTTTGGCACATCGTAGTTGTTCTGGCCGCCCTCGATGAGCAGGATGGACAGCTTGGGGTCGGCCTCGGCCAATCGCCCGGCCACGACACATGCTGCAGTACCACCTGGGGACGGGATTAGCCTCGAAGTTTCCTCCAGCTGAGGACGGGCGTCGCCTTACCTCCGGCAATGATCACGTCCACCTCCTTGATGTCATCGGCGAGCTTAGTGTACAGACCCATGGTGATTCCGGTTGAAGTGACAAAGTATAACTTGAGTGGTTGTTCTATGAAAGGGTCGCACACACAACGAGGCTGTCTCTAACCACCCAGCACCCGGTTTATTATGCCCTCTTATAGCTCCTCGTGGCCCTCAGCTACGCCTTACCGCTCTTGAGATCCCTACGCCAACGCGTCGGTCGCCTAGCTCAGCTTGGTAGGCACGCTCCGTTTGATGAGAAAGGACTCAGGAGCATCTAGGAGACCGGTCGGGTCGCGCAGTTGCAGTCGTGGCCTGGGAGCCTAGGGTTCTCTAGCGTCAGAGTCGCCAGGGATCCGGGGGCCCAGGGTAATACGGGTTATGGGGACATGGGCCCAACGTGGTGACGATCACTTCCGAGTTTGTTTCCCGCGAGCATCCAGGACCAACTCTAACGCCGACTCTTGAACAACGGCGTCGTGGCAGCGCCCCCGCGGCCCCCGCAAGCTGCAACGGTTATCCACCTAGGTTGTTTCGCCTCGTTACGGCTCCGCGGCTACCTGGCCTGATCCGTCTCCGCGGCGGCTGGGACCGCCTCCACCGCTTGGACCCTTGGGTCGCATCCGGGGATGATGTCTGCGGACATACGGAGCCTCTGGCAGGGGGCCGGGATGCCCTGTAGGCACGTATGCGTACAGAAAGTGATCTGATTGTCTCCCAAGGCGGCTAGAGGCGCTGGAGACTGAGATCAAACGCCCCCATTAGGGGTGATCTCGCAGATAATTGCACCTTAATCTAGCCTTCTTAGATTAAAGAAGAGGGTCTGCTCTAGATCTGCCCAGTTACTACGTAAATGCCGCTGGATCCGTTGGCCGTTGCGCGCGTAGATAAGTCTGTAGCGGCCACCACAGCCCTTGAAAGCGTGCCCCCGACTAGCTCGAGTCAGGCCGACCCTCCCCGTAGATAGTGTCCATTATAGTCAGTCTACGTAGTACTAGTACGCAGGACGTAGGTAAATCTCCCGCGCCGGCCAGGTGCCGCTGGCTATCCTCCTCGTGTCTAACTCCTTACCGCTAGTACAGTCAGCGCTTGAAGCACAAATCCTTCTGGTGGTTATATCCAGGTCGCTAAAGGAACAGGATGAACCTGCGCCACCCGACCCCTTTGCCGTTTCTGGATCCTAGTGACAGGCCGTCCGAATACGTAATTTGTTTTAGACCCGTTGTCGCGCATACTAGCGAACGCCGACGGTGCGATAGGACGGCGTCTTGACTCAGTTCAATTGCATCATCGACGATTGACAGCAGCTGCAGCGTACGAATATTGTTGCGTGATACGCAAAGTAAAGATTAATTGATACAGAAGCTGCTAGTGTCTGAAAAGAGCAGCCAAGAATAAATGGCAAGGCTGCCGTAGCGCCCGCCATTTTCTATGTCCAGTCGTGATACCCATATCGCGAACGATGGGCCAAATGCAGCCCCCATCTATAGTTTTCTCTTCCTCGACGCAGCGTTTGTTGCTCGCTGCACGCTTTCTCAGAGGGTGACAAATGAAATACAAAACATCCAAGTCTATTCCAGCTCTACTGAATCTCGCTATTCAAAATGATCGTGGTAGGAGTGGGAATGTTGCTTTAGGTGGCGCGTTGATGACTGGGAGTTGGTATCCCCGTCTTCGTCGTCCCGCCCTCGAGGTGTCATCGTCACCTCCGTCTGCACGATCTTCGTGATGCCCTTCTGGGGGTGCGGGCCCTTTCCTGGAAGCTCCGCGTCCATGGGGTCGGCTTCGATGTACGTGCGGTTGCCGGAGAAGATGTTGTTCGAGAGCTTGGCTGCTCCGGTCCTGTTCTCCGAAGCTCCCCTTGCACCCGTGCCGTCCAGAGGCTTCGACTGCAACTCTGTGCCACGTGCGTAGGAGCTGTTGTCGCCAGTCGCACGAACGACCTTGACGATCAGAGACGAGATGTTCATCTCGATTTGCAGCTTGAGCATGTACACCAAGGGGTGGAATTGGACGTAGCTAGAATGATAGTCAGTATGGGGCATCCAAGGATAGGTCATCTCAGGGGACGTACATGAATCCGTTTCCAATCGACATGCTTCCGATAAGAATGATCTACAAGGAACCTGTTAGTCTCACTGCCACCATTTTCTCTCACGCGGGCTCAACTCACGTCTAGACTCATCGACACGGCAACCATGGCAAGGTTGAACCTGAAAAGTGGGATGTACTTCTCGAGGCCGTTCGAGATCAACTTGGTTCGGATCAAGTAGATGAAGTAAAGGTGGAGGCAGGCGTCGACGATCAAGAAGAGACCCTTTTCGATTCGGTCGTAGATTTCGTTGATATGGATCCAGTTCGCCGAGATTTGCAGACGGGCGGGAATCCAGATGATGAAGACGCTAATGTTGATGAGGCCCAGAACGCCCGCCGTGGCCCATCTGATCTTGGCCACGCTGCGCTTGTCCACCATCAACAGCCCAATTCGGTTGACGATGATGCCGCACATGGTTTGGATCTGGATGACCCAGAGACACAGGAAAGTAAAGTATATCCAGAAGCTGCATCAGGCATTAGCGATGCGGAAACCCCGTCACGCTCCCTTGTCGTGCGTACCTTGGCTCGATGAACCCGCGAATGAAGACCCAGGAGATCACACCAATGACCATGGACACCAGCCATTCGGCCCAGATCATGATCACGTATGCATGTACTCGGCGCGACCGTCGCCATTGCGACCACGACTGCTTGAAGGCCTTGGTTCCCGAGAAGAGTCCCGTCGCGAGGGTGAAGCCCCAGATGATGCTGGCGATTAACAAGTCGTCGAGGGTGGGCTCGACCACCACGTAGGTATCGGGAACTAGATAGCCTCCCATTGTGAAGAAATTTGAGATGTTGTGATACGGCGTTGGGATCTCGTTGGAAGGGCGATGATGGAGATGGGTCGGAGTATATCTACCCATCCCCAGATCTGGCTCCCGGCATGACGGCCAGAGATTAACACCTATTTTTTTTTTCTTTTCCTTGCTTTCCATGCCTCATCAGCGAAGGCCTCTAGCAGAGCGGCTCCGTAACGTTTGCGGGGCAAAAAGGATCATCGCGACAACCCTGTGCCTGCGCAACGCGGCTCCATCTTCCGGAGTGTTCGAACGACAGGCCCATGTGAGGGCACCCTGGCTTCTAGGGTTTCGAGATCCGGGTGAGACCTACCAGAGATGGCAATGATGAGATCCGTTGTTCCCGGCAGTCGACGGCTAGCGACTCAAACTAGCGGTGGAAACCCCGTAGCGAACGAGGAGCCAGCGAGGTCCATCCTGGCGGTTCCGGCTTACAGGGAACGACTGGGACGGCCCAGCGACGATCCCACTTTCTATCCGTGGTGTACGTAGGAGGAATACAGAGCCTGCTAGCCGGTTGCCCCTCGGGCTTACAGAGCCAATGAAACCTCGCCGCCGTTGGCCCCTGTGCTGCAACGTCGCTCCATATTAGCGTTCTTCGCCCAAGTGAGAACATCGGTTCCAAGTTTGGTAGGCGAGGTCGAAGACCCGTCGAGGGTGATCCCCGTCTAGCGCGGGCTGCTAGTCAGTACTACGTACAGTAGCGACTTTTGGTGTTTTATGCATGTTCGAGGGGGCAAACCCGTGCTCTTGAGAAAGAAATGGATTGATCTCGACAACTGTCCCGAGCGTCTTTTCTCGTAGCATTGCCAATGGTCGTGTCGCTGCCGTCTGACTCGGCGTTTGTGCGGGCGCTTTCGGCGGTTTGAGTCCGGATCTCAGCTCAGCCGGTAATCTCTCTCGCAATTCACCTAATGGCCGTTGCACGGTGACATTCCGTTGCTTGCCACTTGGCTTCCTCAGACAGGCCTTTCCCGGTCACTTCATCACTGTCTGCAGCAGGCATGAACCTACTCCCGTTTCCCGCAGTTCGGGCACCAATTCGTCACCTGCTTGATGTGGCTTGGCGCACGGTCCAGAGGTTTCTTCCTGCTCGGGCAATTCTGACTCAATCTTGAGTTCTTCCAACTCTGGTCGCAGCACTCTCGAGTCTTCGGCCTGAGCTAGTTAGTCTGGTCCAGTTCCCCCCAGCATTCGCAGGGTCATGGCATGTAGTTGCGAGCTTCTGAATCGCCGAATTGCCTCGCAAACAAGGCACTTGTCGGCGTTTCGGCGCTCCGCTTGCCGTCGTCGTCGTCGTCGCCTCCGCGCCCAGTCGTGCTAACCACGTCTAGATCGCGCCAAGACTATCACAAATGAGCCCACAACGCGGGATTTGGCTCTATTCTGAGTCCACGATACTCAACCATTAATCGCGGTCAGTAGTTAGTGTTTATTAGCCTGTCTCAGTCTACGCCACTTGAAACAATTTCGCCATCGGTGAGAAGGTTAGCTACCCTACAGTTCCCCTCGAGATAGAGGAAAGCTTCGAACAAGGGGACGGGGATCATATCTCGCCAAAGTCCCTGTCCCAGTGTTGTGGGATATTTCCGTGTTGCCGGGAAACTCAACCAGACAGGGAAGACATGAATCCTCGGTGCCGAGTCCTGGGGGGGCAGCATGTGCTTTCACGATTAGCAAGAGGACTCCGGTAACGCTTAGATTGAGTTCTGGCAATTTTGCAAAGACCGAAAAAACATCGCGCTCTGACTGTCGTTGAGCTCGCTCATCGCATATACCTATATGTGTGTTTTATTAACCCATAGTATGATCCAGCAATGGTAAGCTACAATGACCAGTTCCAAACTGGCAAGTGTCATTGTGTCAGTCGCTGGGCTTTTAGTCATGAACGGGGAGCATGTTAAAATGACAAGCTGCGGCGTTTGAGAGACCCGTCGCCCAAGAAAGGGCCGCATGAATCGGGAACGCACGCAGTACTACGTAGTATTCGCACCAACCCGGAACGCGGTAGCAGGGTGGCATTGGCAGCTGAGACAAGCTATCGAAATGCGTGTAAAAGTCTGGGCGACCATGTGAAAACACGACGCGGCGATAAATGTTGTCGGATCCAGTGCTTCCCAGGGTCTCGTGCTTCCACCCCATGTCTCGGTAATTATAACTTTGGTCGACAACCACGTCAACCACGTGTGTCCGTAGCTCGTAGGCGGCTGCCAAGAGGTTACTAACCTGCGAGACTCTGTGTGGCTTGCAGACGGCGAAACGCAGGGTCGATCTCGGTAGTTCTACCTGGCAGTTGGTAGCATCCGTCGGGACATTAACTACATGGATCCTAGCCCTTCCATCATGTATGTCTCAGTGTTTAGTGAAACACATTTGAGTTCTCGGAAGGAAGCATAAAGGAAGGCTGGGGAGACAAAGCATGTCTTTCACATATCAACCGACCCAACCACGTACAAGGACTTTTTGAGCCAATGATGTTGCGAAGGCTGGGAGCTAAATGAGGATCCCGGCACAAAGTACGAAGACTATGGTCAAGCGAGCTTCAATAAGGGCCAGGAACATAAGATATATGTCCCAACCAATTCGACTTCGAAGAATTGCGGATCTGAGTTTTCGTCGATCGTGCGAATCAATTGTCCAATAGGATCGCTTCGCAATTACGGAACAGGATCAATCCCATTAATACGCGGTAACATCAGTTACAGGAGATTTTTCGTTCATTCATTCATTCCGCAATGTAGAGATTCGATGTGAAGAAAATCGGCGTGTTTCCTCCATTTTACCAATCCAAACCACAACCCTCTGGCCTCACACCTCTAGTTCCCAGTCGGTAGCATACAGCGCAACAACTCCCAAGCTGCGCTCACAATGCCAGGCGTCGAAAACGCAGAGGCCTTGTATAATTGTATAAAGCTGCAGGGGTAGTTAGAAGCCCAGCAAAGGCTCTATGATCTTTGTCAGAACAAGTGGATGACGGATGGAGTCTCTGACGGTGAACATGCACCAAAGGTCCAATGGAGGGGCGTTTGGACCGCTCCCTGGTATCTCCACGGCACATCTCCCGTGGAAAGCACACCTGCCAAGATGGGGAATAAAATTACCTGAGTCGCTGAGAAGATCCCTTGGTCGGGCCGTCCTCTGATTATGTCCTGTCCTGGAGACAGAGGACGGACGTATCCGCGGGTTGTTCAGCCCCGCTGTTTAGCTCCATGGTAAATCAGAAGGACGTTGAATTTAATCTTAGCGCTAGATGCGGAACTGAAGCACCGTTGTGACATATGAGCGAGTGCATTAATGGAGTGAGAGCAAAAGAATGAGCGAGGTTGATGCTCAGGGTCCACTTTAACTCATGAGGCTTCCTTCAAATTCCTCAACAATAAGTATATTCTAATACCTTAGCATGCTTGAGACGTGAAGTATCTATTTATTTAAGTAATAGATCATCTTCTTCTTGTCTTGATGCTTTCGTTTCCCTACCACGGGCTCACGGGCCCTACCGACCATTCCGTCAATGCCTAGATTGTGGCGACAATGAAAGCCCCATTCCATGTCAATGGCGATAGTTGACTAAGACTAGGTTGTTCTCTTTGAAACTGAAGTTCTCGGTCTGCAAGCCTGGATGAATGCGGCCAAAATAATCATTTCAAGAAAATGGTGCAACACATCATCAGCGTTATTGAACTTCTTTTGGAAAGCCTGATGCCGACGATGCTGACGATGCTGGCAATGCACTACTGCACTCTGCGGCCTGTAAGTTGCACAATTTTGATGTGGAGTTTCTGCTGGCGCATGGCGCCGACGTCACTGCAAAAAGAAAAAAGCTGGAAAAAGAAAGGAAAGAAAAAGGAAACAAATCACCCGCCGCTCCACGGATCTGCGGGGTTGGGACGGCGGGATGTTGAGACTAGAGGCGTTGAAAACACGCAACGATAGCTTTCATGTCCGCATAATGGTTATCCACAACCTGTGCATGCATTAATTAATTCTACATAAATGGTGTGTTAGACTACCACAGTCATTGTAACAAAAAAAAACCGCCCTTATTGTACAGCCTAAAGTCCTTTGGTAGGCTATGGTGGCCTAACCCCAAGGACCTCTGAACCGCTTCGACGTATCAGCGCGAAAGTGCGCAGTCAAGGTAGTATTTCCCGCCTTCTCGAGCCTTAGTTGCGCATGCGTCTCGTCCCGCTTCGATTGATCGATGGCCCTGGCGCTGGATGCAAGCAGTGATCGCACTTCGTGGTCGGGCAGATGCGCAAGGCTTTGCTGGTCGCCTCGGGTGAGCCGTGACAGCTGGGCACACGATGCCGGCGTCGGGGTAGCATCTTGCGTCGAAACGAGCTCTGAATCATGCGTTTGTGTCGCTAAAGGCAAGGAGGTCGTGGGTTCTAGGCGTCGCCTCGCTGGTTGGCGAGCTGTTCTTGACGCGGATGGTCCAGTTGCTCGGGTGCGGTGGCTGAGAAGCTTGCCCGATGGCAGCCGCAACGACTCCTCGTCGGCGTGGTATTCTTGCTCGGGCATCTTGTAGAATTCCGCAATGCCCGAGGCGACGTTGAATCGGCAATGTCCCTTGGCCGTCATGTGGTGCTGAATGCCTTCCACCGTATTCCGGCGCGCGGCGCACATAATGCACTCGCCGTATCCGTGAATGACCAGGTGCAGGTATCCGACAAGCGTCTCAAGGTCGACTTTCAAGTTGCCTTGATGAGGTATGGCGAAGCTGTGCGCCTTGGACATGTGGGCGAGGTTGTCGTCAAAGGTGCCATTCTCGGCGCCGCAGAAGATACAGTGTGCAGGATTGAATTCCAGCGCCTCGGAAGGCTCTGTGTCGCCGTTGTCGGGTTCATCGTCGGACTGTGTATTGCTCTCTGCATCGGCGGGCTGTTCTGGAATTGGTGACGCTGATGGTGGCGGTGTTACCACGGTGCCGGGTTCTGCTACTCGCATGCGAAGCTTGTAGACACTGCGAAGGAAGGGTCAGCATCTCGACAATTGTCCCTCGCGTTTCGATGGAGTCGTGGACATACTGCCAATCGCTCTTTGCGTGCTGTCGCCACACGTCTGGGCTGGCTAGCGCTACGTCGCATAGCCTGCAGAAGGTGGGGGATTTGTCCTCCATTGTGGTCAGGGTCCGGTCGCAGGTGGCTCCGGTGTCTAGAATTGTGGCGGTTTGTCGAGTGGGTTTGTTGGTGGTGAGAGAGAGCGCGAGGCGAGATTGATTGCAGGAGGCGAATGAGCTGTTGCTTTGAATTGGAATAAATTGGATAAGTTATTTGGAGATGCGCCATTGATATATGTATCTGTTCCTGTTTGGCAGCTGCACACAACTGGCGGAGTACTCGATGGCTGTACGACATACGAATACTCACTCTGCTCTGTCACGGCCTGTGCCCGCTCGCGCTGACTGGAATCGTGGCGCTCGTGACTCACATTTCATCAATTCCCATTGGGCCCAAGAATTGCTCTTTCTCACTCTCTGCTACAAAGACGGCTAAAGCGTACTGACTTGACATGAGCAACTATGAATCATTTCATGATTCACCCCAATCCCGCCTAGTGTGCGTACTGCGCGCAGGCGATCGGAGATGCGGGGCACCCTAAACACCCGATCGTGGCCGTCTCCGCGCGCAGATAGAGACGAGTGATGCTGCTAACAGACACTTTTGCTGGACAACGAACTCGTATTGTCTAGACCAATGTGCAAATTCCAATCCACCTGAGCGTTCAGTGTAGAGCAAAGTAAGGCGGAGTTGCAGTGTGAGGCGAGAAGACACAGTGGGCGGGGGTTTCGCTGAGGGCTGTGCTGGTGCCACGCCACAATGCCATCTGATCATCGCTAACGTGCACAATTGCGCAAACAGCAGATGACCGATCACCATATTCTACGTTACCAAAGTCGATGAGCCTGGCCGCTGCCCTTGCAAGCTCTACCCGCTCCAGGAGGGAATTGATCTTGATCTGGGATTGAGTCTTGTCGTGACTCCTCGAGTTGCGCGTTCTGGTCTGCCACATCCGTCTGTGTGTTCCAAATACGCATGGCTTGCTTGGCTACGTCAGCGTCGGCAATTGCACCTCGTCACACTTCATGCCTGGCAATTGGTGTATGATACTCAGTTGTAAATCCCCAAATAGGTCCTGCCAGGAAGAGCGTCGAAGGCAGCGCTGTACTTGCGCTTCAAAAGTTGGTTGAAGAACCCTGTCAGCTGCCGCAAGTCGGTTATGGCACTCAAGACGCTCTGCGTCGACATGGCGGTTGTTGTGGCTCTGAACTTCCTGAACACCGGAGTGTGTCTCGCGACACATTCAAAAAGGCTTTTGGCACTGGGTTGCACCCGGACTTTGTCTTGTCACCGTATATAAGCTTATCAGGAACATGGCAGATACTATATTGTTACGGAACGGATGACACGCTCTCCCCAGGAGACTGCCAGCGAGCCTTTCATCCATAGTTCCAACCTTGCTCCTATTGCAGGACAAGTACGTGTCGTGACTATCCAGTGTAATGTGACCCGACTGTGCTGGAGTTTCACGGCCTTGAGATATGTCGAAGCACGCGGATTCCACTTTGGTCAGCTGACTTGTTCCGACGAGTTCATGCATCCTAGCGGAAGGGCTAACAATCTCGATTCAATCATAGTTGAGATGACCTGAGCATACATTTGATTGAGAACTGCGGCCTGGACGACTCAGGCCTCCACGACCTCGGTCATTGCTGGTCCGTGATTCTCCTGTAAACATTTTTCTACAGGAAGAACTTCAGTACAATTTCTGCAGCCGCTTGAGCGTCATCATCCGCGTCAATCAAATCCATAGCCCTCTGATATTGCTTTGGCTCCCACTTCGCGCCAAACACCTTGATTGTCTCGCTGTTGACGAAGCGGTCAAACTCGAAATGGCCTTGAAACGTGAGCACCCGCCCGGGCTCGTAGACACCTTGAACGGCACAGTGCTCAGTTGCGCCAACCAGCATCCAAGGTTTCGGCAGTCCTTCGGCCGGGAGCTTGACATGATCGGCGTGGACAAACTGGAGACGCATGGTGTCGTCGTGGGAATGTGAGACAGTAGTTGAATGAGCAAGAGCCTTTTTCGCTGAGGGAAAGGCCTTTCGGAAGTCGTCCGTCAGGCGGATCCCGTGGACGCCCAGTTCCCATCCTTTCGGGTCCTTCTCGACCTTGCACCCGAACGTTCCGAGCAAACCCTGGCAGAGGATCTGGTGTCCAAAACAGCTGCCGAAGATCTTCAGCCGCGGGCAGGTATCATATACCGTCGCCAGGTACGCGTCGAGCTTGTTGATCCAGGGCTGGTCGTCGTATGCGGATGATGCCGAGCCGGTGACAATCATGGCGTCGAAGTCTGCGGTTGATTCTGGATACTCGCCCAGCACTACGTCGAAGTCGGCAGATTCGATCTTGACATGAGGCGCGATTCGGGATGCGGCGTCGCTCAGAAGGTTGTGGAAGATGGTTCCGTAGGTTTTTGACTTGGCCCGCACGTTTGGGACGGGCGTGTCCGCATTCAGCATGGCGATGCGGATCGTGTATGATAGAGAACCCATGGTGATGGTGCGTGTTGGGGTCGTATATGGTCAATATTAACGTAGATGGTCTCCGCAGTGGTGAACAGGCGTCGGCAACAAGATGGACATCCAAGAAGCTCTACCGTCTGTGACTCGTGTGAGAAGTAGCTGGGTGCTCTTCCTCGGAAGACGAGATAAGACCCACACCTGCAGCAGAGGGTGCTATCAGGAGGTTCTTAGAGACACCGAGTGAGACGGCAGCAACCCAGCTTGTTGATATATCTTGAGTGTGCCAGCAGCACCCAACACATCACCTTGATGTGCGGTGCCCCAGTATTTGTGCCATGCGTGGCAGCAAGTTCCGTCGACGTCAAGTCCGATCATGATCCGGTGATAGGTGCAATGACAGGTCATCGGACATGGAAGTCCGCTATCGGGAAGCCTGGGCCGATAATAGTTCGCTAGTGCAGATGCTCAGGGCGCGAAGCTTCGGCTCCTCGATGCAAGCCCCCCGCAGCTACGGCACTAGGGTATTATTGCCTATTTTGGCTCTTGGGGTGAGATACGCCAGTCCGTATTTGTCTCCAGAGCCAATGTGCCGCTGGGCGGCCTATGAGTTGAATCTGTGTTTAGCCATACTTTATTTAGTCAAGCCTTCAAGGTTGCCTTTGGCCAACGTTCATAACATGCTGTCGATGTAATCCTATACTCGTTTAAGACGTGATTCCAAAGCTTGAGCGGTCATCTAATCTCCATTGGTCACTTAGGAAACAAGGGTTGATCTCTCAGGAGACATATGCATTAACAAGGGTAGGTACTTAAGAACAACCCACAACTCCAAATGGCAAACACCAACACCGGGCACTGTTCCTTCCTTTCAACATTATACGGCCCAGTCAACTTCTTCATCATCCATCACCATTCCTTGCTCCGGCAAAGATGTCCAGATGTTCTCATCCAACCAGTCGTTCGAGCCAGTGAACAGGAACTGACCTGACTCGACAAACTTTTCCAACAAGTCTCCAATAGCGTAGTGCTCATTCTCATCTGCCAGCTTAATTGCTCTCGAAAACCCGTCGACTGGATCCGGCATTGCACCCACACTGAGAAGCAACCGCACCATCTCAAGCCTCCCCCATTCAGCGGCACCTTCGACGGCGGTACGGCCTTCCTCTGGGGATCCATTGGCATTCACATCGGCCCCGTGATGGAGTAGAATTCGCGCGATTTGCAGGTCTCCCTTGATTGCGGCGCCCTGCAGCGCGGTGACTCCACGTTTTGCGGAAGGGGCTGCGTTGATGTCGGCCCCGGAACTGATGAGGAGGGCGACAATTCTTGGGTCACAACGTTCCGAGGACGTGGCTGCTTGCAAGGCAGTACGGCCATATTCAGTTGCAGCAGGAGCGTTGACATCTGCATCATTCCGCAAAAGAAGCTCAACCACTTCAAACTTGGAAGCTTCAGCGGCTGCTTGCAGAGCAGTGCGGCCCTGAACGGCAGAACTAGGAGCATTGACGTCTGCACCATTTTGTAACAGAAGTTTGACAGTTTCAAATTCGGAAGCTTCAGCGGCTGCTTGCAGGGCGGTGCGGCCCTGAGGTCCATCAGCAGCGCAGGCATTGATATCGGAGCCGTGGCTGAGAAGCATCGAAACGGCCTCGATGTCGCCGTGATACGCGGCAGCCTGAAGCGGCGTCAAACCAAAATCCTCCTCTAGAGCATCCACCCGCGCACCAGCATCAAGGGCCAGACTGAGGCACTCATATAGAGAGCTGAGTAGGAGGCTATGTAAGACAGAGCTGCTCGTACCATCCGGACGATTGACAGGCGCCCCAAGTGCGAGCAGATACTTGAACATGGGTTCAATCTCTTCGACACTTAGAGTGTTTGCTGCAGCTTCTAGGACTGTCAGTCCATCGTGAATTGCGGGAGGCGCTTTGACATCTGCACCCGCATTGACCAACCATTTCACCACGTCGAAACGGTTTCCTTGGGCTGCGGCTTGAAGGGCTGTTCGCCCCGAGTCGTCATGGGCAGGTAGATTGACATCCCCGCCTCGGCTAACAAGATATCTCACGAGTGTCAAATCCCCATGAAATGCCGCGACTTGTAAAGCACTCACTGGTCTCCTAATATCGCCATACTGGAATGCAGGTCCCGTACTGTATGCATTGATTGGAACCCCGCGTCCAGTAAAAGGCCACATCGGTAAATGGTCCCGTCTGGTATGAGTTGCGACAACATGGGCGATCCAAACAAGGCGGGGTCATATCCTCTTTGCGCTAGGAAGAGGGTGAACTCGGGATATTTCAACTTGGCTGCGGCTTCTCCGCACTCCACCAGAAGCTCGTCGTTGACATATGCGCCAGCTTTTATGAGAAGATAGACGATGCCCAGTCTCTGTTTTGAAGCCTCTGGACCATAGCCCTGCGGTTCAAGCGCTAGCTGGATAGGGTAGCTCTTCTCAACTCTATCGGGGTCTCCCACTTTATTGACAAGTCGATATTGTCGAGCATTCGGGTCTACTCCTCGTTCGAGGAGTGTCGCAACAGCCATCGATTTTTTTATTTTGACTGCTTCACACAAATATTCCTCAAGGTCTCCTTGATTGATGCCATACTGAAGAATCAGTTTCGCAAGCGAGATGTTCCCTTGGTCTGCTGCCTCGATCAATTCAAACACTTGGAAAGCTTTGGGGTTTGACAGCTTTTCTCGGATCACTTCGTATTTTTCTGGCCATGTCTCTTTCATGTCCTCGAGAACTCCGTAGGTTCGTACTTCTGGGCTGATGTAAATCCCCTTCGTCTTCCGGAGTAGGAAGTCAACCATCTCAAATTGAGGGAGCGTCATCGCAAAAAGAAGGGCAGTTTCCAAGTCCTTCGCTCCGGCGCTGATTAGATAGCTTGTCATTGCCTCCGAACCAACCTGAATAGCGTATAGCAATGGCGTCTTCTCACACCCCATCGACGTCCATTCAGGGCCGTGGCAGTTGACGTTAGCACCACTAGACACCAAGATTCTCGCGCTTCCCACATTACCAGAGTCGATCACATGCCTGAACAGGGTCCAGGAAAGCCTACCTGGCCAGCCACAGCGCTTCGCAACGGAGATTGAGCGACCCAAATCGAGGAGATTTTCCAAGGAGGTAGAGCCCTTTGCTTTCTCAAGTTCAAAGACATGGCGTTGCAGCAGTTTATCTGCGCAAGAACGTGTATGCTCCGATGTCGATTGCAAAAACATACTGAGCTTCCCGGACAATCCCTTATCCATCGCCCACTGAACAATAGTCTGAATTCGATGGCTTTCAAGTAGATTGTTAGAAATGAGGTATACCACGACTGAGAATATCTGAGTGAGCGATTTCTGGCTTGCATCGTCGGGAATTGGTAGCTCAATTCTCGATTGTCTTGAACCACTTGAGGAATACGGCTTCCCAGTCTCCGTAAGTTGCTCGATAAACCTTGCCGCTGGTCCCAAGACTTCCAGTTTCGGATCCACACTCATCAGGTGTGAGAGTATGTGCCCGGGTCGCATTGTTGGGATTCGGGGGCGTAGCTCGTTCCATTTGGCAACACAAATTTCGTTCTCGATGAAGAGCATGCCAGGCTTATGAACGGCCGGTATCAGGGAAGTAATTTCTATGTCATGGTCAACGAGGTCGTAGTATAAGCATCCTCCAGATGGCCGTACCTTTACTGTCCCAGAATGGAGTAAATAGGGGCTCGCCCCAGCCTGCCACAACGGTCGACGTTGCTGGGAAGGTTTGTAGCGCAGGCTCTTCAGAAGGGAAAGGGAACTGAGCTCGTCGTCAAGAACAACTCCCAGTTCTAACCATGGCACCCGGCATCATCTCTGCCCGACAAGGTGTAGGCGACCGTCGATTCCTTTGGAGGTCCAGTGAACTAAGGTTGTGAGGAGACTGAGGATACGCAATCTGGAACCCGGGCGAATCTTGTAGCTGGGGAGTGTTGAGGTCCAGATCCATTAAATCCACCTGAGCAAGATCGATCCCCAAGTCTGTCGTGCCTGTCGGGTTCTCCATCTCTTGAAAATCCGGAAGCCCCATAAACGCCGGAGGTCCTCGAGGGATATCAGAGCTCGCACGGGTGGTAAGTTGGGAGCATGGTGCTTCTGGATCCCGGATTTGTAATCGATGTTCGTCGATGGTGTCGACGCCCAGGTCTAATCAAGAGTTAGTAAGAACTGAAATAAGAAGCAGTTGAAGTTGATCCAACGGTTCTGACCTATGTTGTCTGGGTTCTTGACTTCGCAGTTCTTTGAATACCGTCGCATTTCCCTGGCGATCCGATCAGGTGGCAGCCGCCGGCCATGGAGATAGACGGCAGATGCCTTGCCCTCTGCTTCTCGTTCCCGAATCTTAGAAATGACCGTCTTCCATTCATCGGCGCGAAGTTCTTTTTTCCTCTGAATTTCCATTTGAACTGCCGAAGACTAGGGCCATGTCAGCTCAAAGACCGATGCTTATTTTATTCTGAGTATGTACTTACGTGGCATGGACACCATGTGTCTGTCGGATATGTTGAAGAGTCTCTTCGGCAGTTTTGGCCTCGTTCACGTACTCATTGATGACATCCTGCTCGCACGTTGTCTAATCCATCGGCATGGCGGAGCACGGAAAAGAGAGAAAACGCGATAGTCAATACCCGAGTTGAAAATTGCTGATTCTTTAATAGTCAATGATCGTGACTTTCGCCGAGGACTCAGTGTTGGGCAAGTTGGTGTGTTGGTTGTGTCTTTGCGAGTAGAGCATCACGGAGGATTTCTGACCCATTTTATATGAGGGGAGGGGAATCAGTTTATCTTGCCGAACTTAAGTGACGGCAACAATAGGTTGACTCGTTTACCTGTCAGCAGCCACTTATGCACGGGACTTCTGCTCATAGGTACGCGTTGTGAAGTCGCACAGCCTTGTTGCCTTGGGAGAAAGTGAGGCGGACAGCGGTTTCCCCAATCAGAGGCTTCAGAACTTCCGGGCAATATGCAAGCCAAGATGGTCTTTTGCTTTTTGGTCTTCTGCCACAGGGCATTTTGGGTCCCAACTCGTGTTACACAGCATCATCACGTCCCAATCAACCACTTATGATGAGGATTTTGATTGGCTATTGGCGCCTACGGGTGCTAGCTAGCTGCCTCGTCTCAAAGTCTGCGTAGCAGCACGATTTGAGGTTCTCTGCCAAATTTTGGTGAAGCAGTGACGAGGGAAGAATGGTGCCCGATTCATTATTTTCCGAACTGCTCTCATACCGCCCCAATTAGCAGTTAAAGTGCGACTTCATTGCCGTTCCAACACCGTGTCCATAATAATGCCTTGCCTAGCCGTGTACTTCTCTGGCAGGGGTTCCTCCGGAATTTGGTCCGCCTCCCAGTTTGCCTTGAGCGCCTCTTCTAAGGTACACCGCCCTGCATCGACAAAACCCATCGAACCGTACAACTTCACCGTAATCGTGTTTTGGGGCTTGACCATAAGCCGCACCCGTACCTTCTTAGGTCCCGGCCCAGGTGATTTAAGGTCCGCGAAAGCTGCTCGGCAGATCAATTTACCCAAGCCCTTTCCTCTATGGCTGGGCAAGGTATAGAGTCCCAGGACTTGCCACTTCTCCTCGGTATCGTCATCCAGAACCGGCGGTTGTCCAGATTCGGTGGGCAGGCGGTACGTCTCAGCGCGGACAGGGCCGAGAGAGTGACTTGCGCCACCCATTTCCCTTCCTCGGTCGAGGTATTAGTCGACGAGTTCTTCTCGACACAGATATATATCTTTTTCTCCGGGTGGACAATACGAGAGATCCAAGTAGTGAGGGGGGATTTAGACTCTTCTTCGAACGACGAGGAGAACGAATCTGGAGACTGCTTCAAGGCGTCGAGGCGGAGGTCGCGGTATTTCGCAGCAAGGCCGTGATGATCTTGGCTGGACTGGTCAATTTTCAAGACCTCGAATGTGGATTCCATGGTGAATTAGGGGCAACACTTTTGATTTGCTCAAGAATCATAGTGTTTTGGGCTGCTGGAGCCTTAAACGTGTTGCGCTCCTATTATATATCACTGCCTCATGCAAGTGGGGGCTTGCCAAGACGAAGCATCGTTCCAGTAGATAGCATAGCGTATCTATAAGCCTCGTATTTAGTTTTAGGAAGCCTCGAGTATTTAGTCGAATACGAAAATATCAGTAACCACAGCTAGCAACCTCGCTGCAATTGTTGCTAATTAAATACGTCCATTCTAGATAGGCGGTGGGCGGCAACAAGGATATTATCGGCAGGCTTACCGAATTCTCCCGTTCTCTGATTACTCAACAGACAGATTTGTAAGCCCTCCCCGCACTCTTCCTCTCCACTCGTCGATACCGGAGACCTTCTCAGAATTCTTGACACAAGCATAATCCCTAGTGGACTATGAGTTAGCTTCCACAATGGCGCAAACGACGGTTATCGAACTTCAAGAGGCCCCACTTGAATCCATCCGCCCTGCCACGCTCAGGCAGTTGAGCATCGACTTCCCCCTCGACTCTCCGCCACAGTCCTCCCCGCATTCGTCCAGGTCACGCGTGTTTGAGGCGGTGCCCTCGCTGAGTCTGAGTCCGACTGCGAGAGTCCTCATCACAACTCTCCTTGTCGGTGCCAACCTTGTCCAGGTACGAAAATCCCCTAGACAGTTTAATACGACTTTGATACTGATACTCGGCCATAGTTTGCCTCTAACTTTGTTACTTTTGCTGGTGGCCTCTCCTTCAGTGCCGACTTGGGTCATGGATCCGGCCCGGGTCAGTCGAACTGGATGGCCGCGGCCTACCCGTGAGTATCTCTGTCAATAGTTCCTATCTATGTAAACTAAATAAAACACCGCACCAGGCTAACCCAGGGCGCATTCGTTCTTATCACGGGCCGTCTTGGGGCCGTCTATGGCCATAAACAGCTCACTCTCCTAGGGTGTGCCATTTTTGCCGCATTCTCTCTCGTCAACGCCTTCTGCACCACTTATGAATCTTTCATTGCCGCGCGCGCCCTAACCGGCGTTGGTGGTGGATTCTTCATGCCTAATGCAGTATCTTCAATCACCATTACGGTGCCCCCTGGAAGATCTCGCAATCTTCTCTTGGGATTCTTCGCAGCTTCCCCGCCAATTGGCGGTGTCATTGGTGCTTTGTTGGCTGGCGTGTTCACGCAGTATGTCAGTTGGAAGTGGCTTTTCTTAGTCCTGTGAGTGTCCCATAGGTAATTCCCGATGGTGATACTAATACTCGACAGAGCCATCTCACAAGGCCTCATCCTTGCTGGGCTTGCTTTCCTGATGCCTAAAGAAACGCCTGTGGACAAAGGAGGAAAAGTTGACTACGTTGGTGCTGTTCTGGGACTCAGCAGTTTGTTACTGTTTAATGTTGTGTGGAAGTATGTGTTGCCCAACCACGTTCAAGATCTTCTGTTAACAGGCGCATCACAGCCAAGCACCATCCCAAGGCTGGGCAACGCTATACCAAATAGCTTGCCTGATCGTCTCGGTTGCATTATTCCTCTCATTCCTCGCCTGGGAGAAATTCTGGGCAACAGAACCTGTCATGCCACTTTCGATTTTCCGCACCCCCACATTCGCAGCGCTGTTCTTTGTAGTTCTGCTCAGCTACATGGCAATCGGAGTTGCGCTTTGGTACGCCATCTCGTGGCAGCAAGTCTTGCGCGAGCTATCCGTACTCCAAACGGGAATCAACTTCATTCCCTTTGGGATCAGCTCTCTGGTAGCCGTCTACCTCGCTGCTTGGCTTATCCCGAGGGTCGCGGCACAATGGATCATGGCGGCCGGTGTTGTGGTAGTTCTCGGTGCTAACCTCGTGCTGGCTACAATGCCTGTGGAACAAACATACTGGGCGCAGATTTTCCCAGCCATGATTCTCGGTGGCTTCTGTCCCGATCTCGTCTACGTGGCCGCTCAGATCATTGCCAGCAACAGCGTGACGCGTCGACAGCAAGGAGTGGCAAGCAGTCTCATCGGAACGCTGAACCTGTACGGAAACAGCCTAGGGCTTGGGTTTGCCGGAACCATTGAAACAGAGCTGACTAAGGACGGGCATGAGGATGTGCTGGGATATAGGGCTGCTCTGTACTTTGGTGCGGCCATTGCATTTGTGGGGTTGCTTTTGGACTGTGCATTCGTGAGGGTGCCGAAGGATGAGCGAGAGGGCTGGGATGAGTCGATGGAGGATTCGGTGGGCGAGCCAGAAGCCATTGCAACTGGTGTTGAGCTGCGCACCGTGTGATGAGTGGAGGGTTGAGAAAGCTGATGAGAGCTGAGGCACCGAGATTGGGCCAGGGAGGGTCCACCGAGGAGCATCTACTCCAATTGCATGATTCCATCCCGTATGTTTAGGTCTGGGGGTTTCCAACCCGATTGTGCGGGGGCTCCAGCTCAAGTGGGACGGTAAACCTGGAGCAAGCTGGACAGGGCGAGGATATCTGCCCGAGCCATGCCGCAGGGATTGGACAGGGCGTGGGAGTCCAGAACACGGCCAATGCCTGTTTTGTTCATCGTCTGACAGGTTTAAAAGTGGACGTTCCAGGCGAAGATGAAAGTATGCATTGTGGGAATGGGATGTCTTTTGTCCCAAGAACCCGAATGGGTTTCGTAGCATGGTGGAGTATCGGTGGACGTTGAACTACGTAGACAGGTAATTAACACGCGACTTGACACTCACTAGCCAAAACCACAAAGAGAAATCAAGCCTGACGCTTAGTTACTGGCCACCCCACGTGGTCAGATGAAAGCGTAAATCAATGCAAAAGAGGCTGGGCGCGCGCGGTTGAGCCGCATCACTTGGCGCCTCTTGGCGACTGATCTAATTAGACCACCCGACACGATACCCATGGAATAAGGCTTATGAGCCCACGTCCTCGGCATTTCTCACCGCGGTCAAGAAGACATCCTTCTCAAGGATCGAGCCTTGCGGACCGATGACATGGCGTCAGAAGGCCGGTGTCACGTACTGTAGTAACGAATGCACGTCCCCCTGGCGATGGGATTGGGGTGGGAGTATCTCCGCCTCGGAGGCAAAACCCGCCCAGTTGCATCCATGACCCTTTTTCGCGGTCCCGCAGATCAGCGGCACCGGTGTTGCAGTGCATCTGAGCTTTTTCTTTTTTTTCCCACTTCCCTTTCCTTTCTCTTCCGGGAAAGAGAAAGTCAGGTGTTCTTCTCGCCAACTTCTCGGGGCCAAGAAATTAAATGTCTCACAAAAGCTAAACTCACCTCACTCGTCATTCCCGCGTGGGTTGAAGTGGGAACGGTGATGCCATGGGCGTTGATCCCACCCAAGTGCCGTCCGTCGGGGACACAGACCGACGGCGGCCGGGTAAAACGGCATTTGCGGTAGCGGGAACGGAGCACACAAGGGTGGGTTCGACGTATAAGAAAACGGGAGGCGATAAGTCTAGTACTGTAGCATTATAGAGTATCATTACGCAGGCAGCACTTTGAGGTAAAATCTTTCACCTGCATTCCGGGGAGAGGCAGTGACTTGAGTCTCGGCAGTTCACCCAGTGTGCATGCCAAAAACAGAAGAGAAAAGAAAAAGAAAGAAAAACCTGATTGCGAATGATTGCGAATGCCTCCAAGCGGAGAAACACCTGTCAACCCACGACTCGTACGTAGGCAGGGCCGAATACCTGCCCGGCCCGGGAGCCACTCCATCGGCCAATTCCTCGGTGCAATCGTCACGCGAAGCGTCAAAACACCCCAACCCGCCCCGGTTCGGGGCCCCGTCTCTCGTGCCCTTGGGGTCCCCTGATAATCATGGGACGCATATGCGAGCTCCCCCGGAGAAGCCCAGGAAACCTTAACCCGTCCACGAGAAGAAATGCGGGTGAGTATAAAGAGGTACGGGGTTGCAGCGTCTTTCCCCAGGACACACCCCAGGATTACTCATATCGTGTTTCGTGGGGACTTTTTAAAGAGAGGCTGGCACTTTTTATCTTATCTTGAACTTATCTTATCGGTGTTTCCAACTACCACATAGACTCAGCTGGTGTTGTTGTTGCATCCGAAAGAACAGCCCATCATGGCTCGCTCACAACGCCACAACTCGACTTCCACCGTCGACGAAAAGGAAGACATCACGCACCCGGACCTCCATGAAAAGGCCGGAGTCGAGAACCATGAGGTCGCCCGGGCTGGCGTCCAGGAGATCGACGACCTCATCAACGACATGGAGCGCCAGCTCGAGGCCGCGGGAGGCCTGAAGACGGGCTTCTTCCAGCTCGCCTTCAAGAACCCCAAGCACTTCACGTGGTTCCTGGTCGCCTTTGCCAGCATGGGCGGTCTTCTGTCCGGTCTGGACCAGAGTCTCATCTCGGGCGCCAACCTCTATCTTCCCAAGGATCTTGACCTCACCACCCGACAGAACAGTCTCGTCAACTCCGGCATGCCCCTGGGTGCTGTCGGCGGTGCGCTTCTGCTGTCTCCTGCCAACGAGTTCTTCGGCAGAAAGTGGGCCATCATCATTTCCATTATCCTCTACACCATCGGTGCCGCTCTGGAAGCCGGGTCTATGAACTTCGGTAAGACGAACAAGTCAACTCTATTTCCACACAGCAAAAGACTAACAAGATCCTAGGTATGATCGTCTCTTCTCGAGTCATCCTCGGTGTCGGTGTCGGTCTTGAGGGCGGTACTGTCCCCGTCTATGTCGCCGAGACCGTCGAGCGAAGAATCCGTGGAAACCTCGTCTCTCTGTACCAACTAAACATCGCCCTCGGCGAGGTCTTTGGATACGTCGTAGCCGCAATTTTCCTCAAAGTCCCCGGAAACTGGCGCTACATCCTGGGCTCATCTCTCGTCTTCAGCACCATCATGCTCGGAGGGTGAGTTTCTCCCGCTCTTCACCAACGAACGTCACCGTTGCTAACCATCCAACAGCGTGTTTTTCCTCCCCGAAAGTCCCCGTTTCCTCATGCACAAGGGCAAGACCCTGGACGCCTTCAAGGTCTGGAAGCGCATCCGTGGAGTCGCGACCGCCGAGTCCCGCGAGGAGTTCTACTACATGGCCGCGGGTGTCAGCCAGGAGGAGACCGAGGTCAACGAGGGAGCTCAGAACCGTCGGTTCCCCTGGATGGACTTTTTCACGTACGTATTTTCCCCGGTATTTGTCATGAACTCGCATCGCTAACGTGGAGATTTGCAGTGTTCCCCGCGCCCGTCGAGCTCTTGTTTACGCAAACATCATGATCCTCTTGGGACAATTGACTGGTAAGTAAAGATTGTTTCCTTTACCCTCGGTCTTCGGACGAAAGCAACGGAGTAACTAATAATCACCAGGCGTAAACGCCATCATGTACTACATGTCCGTTCTCATGAGCCAGATCGGCTTCAACGACGAGCAGGCCAACTACATGTCGCTCGTCGGTGGCGGCTCGCTCCTCCTCGGCACCATCCCCGCCGTATTCTACATGGAGAAATTCGGTCGTCGTTTCTGGGCCATTATGATGTTGCCTGGTTTCTTCATTGGCCTGCTCCTCATTGGCATCAGCTACCAGTTCGACCTTGAGACGCAGCTCCCAATCGTCGAGGGTCTCTACTTGACCGGTCTTATCATCTACATGGGCTTCTTCGGCTGCTACGCCTGTCTGACCTGGGTTATTCCTTCTGAGGTATACCCAACATACCTCCGAAGTTACGGTATGACCACGTCCGACGCGCTGCTCTTCCTGGCCTCATTCGTCGTGACGTACAACTTCTCCTCTATGCAGAAGGCCATGGGCAAGACCGGTCTGACGCTCGGCTTCTACGGTGGAATCGCCGTGGTCGGCGAGATCTACCAGATCTTCTTCATGCCCGAGACCAAGAACATGACCCTGGAGGAGATTGACGAGGTCTTCTCGCGTCCCACCATGGACATTGTCCGGGAGAACTGGGCGGGCGTCAAGGAGACGATGAAGGACTTCTTTGCCGGTCGCTGGAAGAAGGTGTTTGCCGAGCAGGGCAAGCCTCGCCCGCTTCACACGGGGGAGAAGAAGGACATTGTGGCTTAGGCTGAAGATGTTGACATCCTAGCCATAACGTCATAAACAATGTCGGTGATAGGGAACTCAGGCTTCATGTCACAGCATTGAATAAATAATGAAACATTTTCTCGTTACCTTTACGCACTCGATGAGTTGCTTTGATGTGTCCAATCTTATATCCACGTGAAAATGCATTCCGTCTTGAGGTTGTGACTGACAAGCATGTCAGAGTACCTTATTAGGCAAAATTGATTGGGCTAAGTTGCGGTGTTGGCCGTAATTCCCTCTTCAACCATTAGCCCAAGTTTTACGTGCTTAGAAACAGTCTTAGATAAGGTTCGATGTCCAAATATGTAGATACATATTTCGGATTTCGTTCTCCAAGTAAAGTGGAAAGTCCCCTCACTTGATTTCTGAGAAACCCGGGAGCGAGGAAAGGAGTTATCACAGGCTCTCCAGATGAAAGAACAAGCTTGCGAAGATTGGTCGATTCATACAGCCGGATGGACGTACCCAAACGTGGTTACTTTACTTCTCGACTAGTTCCATCATGAATAGGTATCATGTCTTCGGCGAATAGAGGTCGATTGATTCTCGAGGCGTAGGATCAGCACTTTTTGTCTTTCCGATTCAACGACGTAGTACCAGAACTCTCTTATCTACAGTTTGCGAGTTTCTACCTACTTACTTGAAAGCGCTGTTGTGCATAAGCTCTATATCCGTTCATCACCTGCCGTCTTGCGTCCCCCCTTTATTATCTTCACCGTTCATGTCTACGGATCTTCCACAATTTCCTTCTTCTTTTTCGCTTAAACAAAGGGAGCGCCCTCCGCATTCTGTTCCAACAAAAACACAACAACCATATTGGCCTCGTTTTCGGGCACGATTGTCCTAGCGTTCGCAAGTCTGTCTCGTGGATGTAGTATGTTGCAGCTTGAAAAGCAGCTGGATGACGGCACTTGAGTTTAATTGGGTTCCAGGTTGTTACATAACTCAACTCAAATGAGCAAATAACGAGTAGGCGAGAAATAACATTGTAGAGAAACAATATGTTTGTGCATGATCAACGAGAACTCCTCGAGGGGCTGGGGGGACAAACAGACGTGACACAGTGAAAAGGCTGGTGATTGTGTTACACAGCATCGGACTTGACCAACGGTTCGGGCCATAGAAGTCGAGTTTGTTCACTTGTTGTGTTGTGCGACAAGGTGCACTGTCCCAAATCACTCTGTTCAGCTCGGAGCGAAACAATGCGTTTCGTTGATTCGTTCCCGGGATTTCTACAAGGCAGTTATAAACATGCCACGGCGTACAGTGATGGGGCTTTCTCGAAAAGTATATAGAGAGTAACACGGCAGCCCGCAGAATCGATATCACATTCAAGGCATATCATATGTCCAACCAAGCATCACCAAGCGACAAGAGAATCTCCTTAAGAACCCCAAGATGTCGTCAAATGATGACAACCCGTTCCTTTACGGCTATGCCCCAGTCGCTGGAAATGAGAGTCGTATCACCGGCAACAAGGGCAAGAGGAAAGAGAAAGGCAAACAACCCGCTCGAGACCCCCCTGAGAAGGACACCGATGACGCGAAGAAGCTGCATTCACTGCTGTACAAAGACAAACTCACCACCGTGTACGTCCTCATCTTCAAGCCTCCTCGCGGGCACTGGTACCAGTGGTCACTCGGCATGGTGAACGGCAACACCGGGCAATGGAAGCTATTCGAGGCGGTGCAGGACCAAGCGGATGACCCAGACCCGACGGAGAGGCAGACGTGGAACTACTGGGAGGACGACCCCCGCGGCTGGGACGGCTTCGTCACCATGTACCATCTGACGCAAACGCGAGTCGCCAACTTGAGCGACATGCAGCGAATGGCCCTCATGCTCCAGGACGTCGCGCGGCCGGACCTCAACAGCCAAGGCTACGTCATTGAGTTCGGGCACAGGTTGCGCGAAGCCGGTCTCTGCACGGCGCACGAGCTGGAAGAGATCTGGCAGCTGTTGCACGAGTATCACGGGCGCAAAGACGACGAGATCGGCTTCGAGCGGGCGAAGGAGCAGCGCGAGGAGCTGGAGCATCTGCAGCCAGTCGGGGGTCAGACTTCCGACGACGACATGTTTGACGAGGACGAGGAGCTGGAGACGCTGGAGGATTTCGAGCAACTTCAGTACGGGGTTCGGGACTTTGAGCAGTCGCAGGAGGATGTGCAGGAGGTCATCGAGGTCGCAGGGCCGAGTTGGCGACGAGGTCCCTGGGAGCGTCCACAGCTTGAAGAACCGGAGGGGAAGCGTGCAAAGGAAGCGTAATGGCTGAAGCTTGGAGAGAATGAGAGAGGGAGAGCATGTTTTTCTAAATATGAATCAAAAGAAGTAGATCGACATGTGCAGGCTTTACCAGAATCTTCCGTAATTCAGTGCTCAGTGCGATGCGAAACTGCGGGTGAAATTGTAACTAGAGACTCGCCGCTGTTACCGCTCAGAAGCGCGCATCAAAGGGAATACTTACCCCAGGAACAACGATCCAATGAAATCAACCAAGGGAATGCAAGCACTCTCATCGGCATATCCTTGAAAAAGATAAACAAACCTTCAAACCGCCCGCCGAATGTGAATCCAAACCCCAAAAGTAAGACGGCCATCAGCGGGTCACGGGACGATAAGATAACACCACGACTCCGTTACTCGGCCGAGCTCAACCCACCCTCCCGCCAACCAAAGTAAACAGTTCCCGCGAAAACGCGAGGGGCAGCCAGTTTCCGTAAGCAATAGCCCAGAACCCTCTCTCTTTTTTCCTTTTATTTCGAAGAGGGAAAAACTCCGCCCGCGCGGACCATGGACTCCGAGTCGATCGTCTCGCAGGTCCAGCGCAAGATCGAGCTGCAGAGCAACGAGGACCTGGCCTACCTGATCGCAAACGTCCGCCGCGCCGCCGCCGACCGCCTTAACGAGGCGTTCCCCCACGTCGAGGGCAACGACGGCGAGGATGAGCTGCGGAACAAGATCGAAGAGCTCGTGAACGAGGTGCGTCTTTCTCTCCCCAGTTTCCCCCTTCCCCGCTGCTGGCTAAACGCGACCACCGCCTGAAGTACATCAACAAGACCTTCGCCTTCGCCTCCTCGAACCTCAGCATCAACGGCCTCCCCGTCGCATCCGACTCCTTCCTCGCCGACCCCGCCGCGGGGCGCACCGCGCCCGAGCCCGAGTACGAGCCCTTCGACGCGCGCAAGCGCCGCCGCGTCGCCGACCTCATCACCCAGGAGGAGAAGCTCCTCGAGGACGTCGCCGCCCTGAAGCGCTCCGTGCCCGCCGCCGTCGCCGCGTCCCGGGCCGAGCGCCTCGTCGACGGGCTCCGGCGCGACGACGAGCTGCTCGAGGCCCGCAGGGCCCGCGCCGCCGAGGCCGCCGCCGCCGTCCAGCTCAACGTCAGGCCGCTGGAGAGGCAGGACGGCGTCGAGGATGGGTTCCGCAAGGCGGTGGAGGGGCTGGGAAGGTTGAAGAGGGACATGCCCGCCGTGGTCGCCAAGATGGAGCGCGCGCGTGTTGCGGGCGAGTACGTGGTCACGCAGGGGCGGTGAAAGATATACCCAGGAGGATACTGTCATTGGGAGCGGGGCCAAACCGCTCACGGAGTTTAGGCGTTAATAGTCACCTCACAAGAGCAACTACACAAGGCGGGAAGGGTTCCAGAGACACAGGCAAGGTATGCTGTCGGGTACTGCTTCTATTTGTTCAGAACTAGTGCAGTCATGATGAGGAAGACATAGGGCCAAGAAAACAAGGATATCGGTGGGGTCTATAAGAAAAAGATCATGGCTGAGACAGCCCTTCGAAAGTAGTTTCCGGTGATCCAGCTCCTTCTGCCCTACCACCGACTTTACACTCCGCCCTCTCCCTCCCAACGTGTTTTATCGTTGTCTCCCGCCCTGGCACTCCGTTCACCCCCAAACCCGGTAGAAAGAAACCAACGAAGAAACGTCTCCTGTGAAGTAAAGACACAGACCACCCATCTATGCGCAACATATACGTACTAGGCAGTCAGGTCCTCTAAGCGGCAGCGAGCTGGGGAGCAGGCGCCGCGTCCGTCTCAGTGGTAGCAGGGGCGGAGGCACCCTCGGCCGCCTTCTCGCCAACGGGGGTCTCGATCTCAGAGCCCTTGTTCTCGAGCGTCTTGCCCTCCTGCTTTAGCTGCCACTTGGGGGTTCGGGCATGCGCAGGGTCGTGCCAGGGGCCGGCATCGCTGTTCTCGCAGCCGCCCTCGCAGACACACTCGCCGCCGAAGTTCTTGGGGAGGTTCTCGGCGGGGATCTGCTGCAGCAGCTCCTTCTGGTAGCCGCCGCCAAGAATGTGGATCTTGGAGACGGTAACGGGGTCGAGCCAGCCCTTCATCATGCCCCAGACGGTGGAGAAGCCCCAAGGAGCGTTGATCAGGTACAGCTTTCCGAGGCGCTCGGGGTAGTAGTTCTGCGAGATGACCGACGCCTGCTTGACGTACGAGTACACCTGGGGAGCCTTTCCTAGGGAGACACCCTTGAGGTCCATGATGGTGCAGCAAGTCTCAAGGAGGCTGCCAGCCTTGTGGGAGCAGGCAGGGAGGCGGGGGTCGGCAACACGCTCGTACTCGACGGCGAGGTTGGTGAGCATGCGCTCGGCGGTGGTGATTTTGTACATGGCAGTCAGATCGATGCCACCGAGGGTCTCGATGTAGATGGGGCGGCCATCCTAGAGTCTCGAGTCAGTCGGTTTGCCATGAGTCGTCTCCGACGAGCATCAACACCACGCCGTCCGGGAAAGTTTGCAGCACCGTACCTTGTCGGTCTTGTGGTAGAACTGGGTGTAGTACTGGGACACCTCAGTCTTCTCGGGGTAGTCCCAGGTAGGCAGGATCTCGTCGAGGTTGATCTCCTTTCGCCATTTCTCCGTCTCGACGAACCTAGTAGCGGTCAACCCCCTGTTGGCTTCAACTGCGCACATGGTTCGAGGATGGCATCAGGACTCACATCTTCTTGGAATCCTCAACGACCCATTTTCGCGCACGCAGGAATCGCAACTGTACACGGTGGTGTTAGCCCGGCTCTCTGAAGTGCGCCAGAAAACTTCTCCAAGAGCGCCCGCCCGCCGTGGCGTTTCGTACCAGAGTCAGCGTGTCCAATCGGTCGGTGAAGCCCTCGCTCTCCAGCATCATGCGGAGCTGGTGCACCTGGGCGATCTGGCCCTCGGTCAGGTAGCCGGCATGGCCCGTCTGCTCCGTCGCCGCCTTGACGGGGAAGTAGTAGTCGTCGTACTTGGGGTTCAGATCCATGGCGACGGTTGGATGGTGGGGTAGCTTAGGTGAGAGACGAGGGGTGCGAGAAGGGTGAAAAAGAGGCAAGATTCCAAGCGAGACCTGGCCTGAAGGAGAAGAAAACACAGAGAGGCGGAGAGAGTGTGAAGAGGAGGGCGAGGGTGATGGTGTTTAAGGGGCGTATCGGTCTGCGTCCTCAGCTAGAAGCGTAATTAACCGTTGGCCACTTGGTTCCCCTAGAGATCGAAGTGGTGGGACTTCGTCATGGGTGGTCGAGATGGCTACCCGAAGCGGTCTAGCCCCCACCTGTAGGCCTCGTCAGTCGTCACACGTGTTGAGGAGTCGGACGTTGTCAGGTGAGAGTGCACGTGGAGATAATGTCGTCAACTTTTGTTTCCGCGTATTGCTATCTCTTATCTTATCGCTGCTTGACCCGCCGCTGTCCCGCCCGGCCCGTTGACGAACAAGTCCCGACGGTCGAAGTCCGAGTCGCAGAGCTTTGAACTCCGTTGTTCCAATTATTATACAGAAACCCAAACTTCAACTCTACGAGTCTCAATTCATACCAGCCCTCATCCCGAGCCCCACGGCCTCGCCGCCACAGAATCATGAGGTCCTCCCCGCAACGGATCACCGTCAACGCCAGCCGGCTGATTCACACGCCGTGCCCGCGGCCGTGCCGAGCTTTCCACCTCACGGCTCCGGCCGGGCTCCCGCGCAAACGCAGCTTCTTCACCTCGAACCCCTTCCTCTCCCAGTCCAACGACACATCCCGCTCCGCCTCCGAGTCCTCCAAGAATGACCAGCCCGCGCCCTCGCCCGCGGCCGCGAAACGGAAGCCCACCCGCGCACCCACCGCGAAGAATTCCCTGCGCCGCGTCGCAATCATTGCGCAGCAGCCCAAGCGAGGATCAGATGGTGCGAAAGAGCCGGTGCCGACAGCGGGAGAGAGTGTGGGCGACTGTAGCGAGGTCTTGTCCACGCTGGCAAGTGCTACGTGCGTGGCGGAGGCCTTCAACATGCCCTTGGTCCTAGAGATCCTCTCTTCGCATGGCTTCGCAATTGACCCCGACGGCACGGGATTCGACGCCAACGAGGTCCTCCACGCAAGGGGCGTCAACGGCGGCGACATCTTCGTCTTCCCCTCCGGGACCATCGTGACGTGGTCGCTGCCTCCGGACGTGGTCACCCGGCAGATCATGCGAGCCTCGGAAGACCCGCACCCGGTCGAATGCCGCGAATTCGAGGACCTCGAGTTCACCACCGACACGGCGCGGGAGACGAGCCTGCTCAAGGGCGACGTCATCGTGCTGGGCACGCGCAAGGAGTACAAGGACGGCGACATGCTGGACACGACGCTGGCCAAGGTGGCCTTCTCGTCGGGCCTCGCGCGCAGCACCAAGCTCGCCGTCCTCGAGAGCACGCTGACCTCGTACTTCGAGAGCACGCGCAACATCCCCGCGCTGCTCTCGCAGGGCGCCGGCGTGCCGCTCGGCCGCAAGTTCATTCTGCAGAAGACGGGCGAGCTGCTCAGCCTGCGCGCGCGCCTGAACCACTACTCGGAGCTGACCGACTCGCTTCCCGACATCTTCTGGGACAGCCGCGCCGAGCTCGGCCTCGAGGCCTACTACGACCAGGTCGGCCGCGCCCTCGACGTCAACGTGCGCATCCGCGCCCTCAACCAGAAGATGGACTACGCCGCCGAGATCGCCAGCGTCCTGCGCGAGCTGTCGAGCGAGCAGCACGGCACCCGCCTCGAGCTCATCATCATCCTCCTCATCGCCGTCGAGGTCATCTTCGAGGTGCGCCGCATCATCCTCGAGATGATGCAGGAGCGTGAGCTGTCCAAAGCCCTGGAAAAGGAGCAGCTCAAGCCCGCGCTTTAACGCTGGTCGAGAGCCCCCTGCAGCCCTGTACATTAAAATCTGGATCTGGAAAATATGGAGTCCTGTGTGCGATAGATGTGCCGTCGGGTCAGATGGTTTGGCCCTACTAAAAGATACCCAGCTCTGTACTAAGAAACGACGTGACGATGGACGAGTTCCCTGCATGTCAAACTTTCCCCTTAGTCTAACGAAGAGAAATGCATTCCTATTCAAGTCAACTGTGCCTCCCTGTTCCTCGTAAGATGAAAAGACGCCTCAGAAGAGATACTTAATTCGTACTTGTACAGTATAATATCAAACAATGAAGCCCTAGTAGCGAACATCTAGAAGCTCGATCCATATGTCAAAGGTTCCCGTGTCAAGGCGTTCCGCCATGGCCCTCCTAACTTCAATTCCACGATCCTACACGACGCCAAGATAGCTTCTTCACCATCCACATGAGTACACCCCCTTTCTCCGCGACATAGGCTGCTCTGTAGGCCCATCACATTTTCAGCTGCATAAAGAACCGCACGTCATCCCCTTGCCGGTATTTGAATTACACTGGGAGGAGTCCAAAGTCGAACTCAACAACACCCGCACCCTCGCGTCCGACCCATGGTGTCAAAGAATCTCCACCGGAATCCCTCTGTCGTGACGAACCAACTCCGCAAGAAATCCGATTATCCGCCTCTAAACGCCCGAACCAGACCGCAACGAATCCACTCGAGCCCCATCAGGCTCCCTACTTCTACCCTGACCGTGAGGTGCCTTACTTTCCAAGAACCTCGTGTTGCTCGCGTCTATGACGAAGGCTTCCGCTGCTGAAGTCCAGGGATAACTGGTACTGGTACAGGCGTCACCTTGTGCGGGATATGTGCACCTGGTGTGCCGTTGACGCCCAGCCGCTGAGGCGTGGGAGTCTGAGGCTTCTGCTGCTGGGCTGCAATACTAGCTCGAGCGGCCGCTAGCCGGTTGACGTCCATGGTACCGCCCATTCCCATACCTCCAAGACCGCCCACGCCACCTGGCTGAGCTATCTTGTCCGCAAACATGGCTGAACGCTCCTGCGCCGCCACTCGGGCCTTCGCCTGGTCAAGAATCCGCTGTTGCTGGGCCTCGGGGATCACGGTGTGATATCCGGTCAGTCCCGGGTTCTGGTTTGGCGTTCCAGACTGCCCCGGGTTACTAGAGAACCTATTCATCTGGTTACCCATTGTCTGATTTGGCGTGCCGTATCTCTGAGGCTGTTGCACACTCGGGGACGGACTGTAAGGCGGCCGATGTTGTTGCACTTGGGGAGACATGTTGCGCTGGGCCATGGCCTGGCCATTTGTAAATGCTCCGAAGCTCCCTTGGGAAGGCGTTCCGGGCTGGTGCTGCGGTGGGTAGCCAGGCTGAAACGGATACCGAGGTGCAGGAGTCCCTTGCTGTGCTGGCATCTGACCGAATTGAGGACGTTGTTGACTTGCATATTGGGGCATATTCTGGTGCCCGTAGGGTGTCTGGGCCTTAGCCAGCTGCGTTGCATACTGGTTCGGGAAGCCATTAGGTCGCGTGTATTGGTTAGGCTGGGGTGGTCGTGGTTGGGCGGGAGGCATTGGACGCTGTTGGGTTTGAAAGCCGGGAGTAGCACCTGGGCGATAGTACTGCTGCTGCATTGCCGGCGTACGGTTGGGTGTGCCGTACTGGTTTCCGGCCTGGAAGTGGTTCGCGTAAGGGACCGACGATATGCTTGGTGTCCGCTGAGGAGTTGGCCGGGCCGTTGCCTGTGCCGCCTGTTGCGCTCGCAGGCGAGCTTGCATTGCAGCTTCGTCCTCCTCCATGACACCCTTGTACTGGTCCGACTGAACCTGCACTTTGGTGCTGATCAGGAGATCCTCGAGTTGGTCACCGTTCAGCTTAGCCACGGCGTAAGGAGGCAAGGTCTTGATAATCAGCGCCAGCTGTGCCTTGAGAACGTGGTAGGTCGCCTGCTCTTCTTCAGAAGGTTGGGGGCCTGCGGTGGCCAGCATGTCGCCAGTGACCGGGTCACTCGACTGGCGGTTCTGTGAGTTGGGGAGAGTGAGGTTGCGGATACGTTGGTAGGAAGACAGGGTCTCGATCATGTCGCTGACTTCCTCGAGAATCTCATCAACTTCCTTATCCTGCTCGTCCCTCTTGGTACCCATGATGTCGTCCAACGAGGGATCAACGACTGAGTCATCCCAGCCGCTGATGGCTTCCTCGACTGCATCTTCATCGATTTCCACAACCTGCAACTGGCTGTCATTGGCCTCATTTGAGTCTTCATAGTATTCCACCTCAATCATGTTCTGGAAATGTCGCTGACCAGCCCGTTGCCACCATACCCGGCTGGCGACGCTAGATGGCACGACAGCCGCCGTGTCATCTTTGCAAGGAGCAAAACTCGAGAACGCTCCGCGAAAGAGGGCTTCCATCTCATACATCTCCAGCTCGGTGGTGGAAGGCTTCTTTCCGGCTAGGCTCTGGGCGCGTTCGCGTTGCTTCGTCTTCATCTGTGACGAAGGGGCAGCGTTGCTGTAGTCCAGGTAGTATCCCGCAGAGAGGTCCGTCATAGAGTAGCTCGCGCTCTGGAACTTGGAAGTGTCCGTCAGCTCCGGGTGATAGAAATCAAGGGTATTGCCCTTGGCCTGAGTCTTGGGCTGCTTGGGCGGTTGCAGCGGAGGCAAGGCTCGGGGAGATGAGAACAGCTCTCCCAGAGTTTGAGTCCGCTCATGGGTCGCTGTGGGCATGATATGTGTCAAGGTCATGCCCTGGGGTAGAGGGGTCTGAGCCAGCTTATCATCATGAGACAGCGGAAGACTAGAGAACAAGCGCCTCTCTTGGGGCGCATATCCGATTAAAGACAGCACCAGTTCGCCCTTTTGCGGAGAAGGGGGGAGGTCAGCCTCTACAGAGAGTGGTTCGGTACTGGTCTTGGGGTACGCCTTCTCCTGTCGGAAGAGCTGCAACGCCTTCTGCTTGAACTCGCTAATTTGAGACAGGGCTTCGTCGGTCAGCACTGTTTTCCCTGGTGTCGAGGATCGGGGCTTCAGGTCCTTGATCGATGCCTTGATCACTGAGACGATGTCGACGGCCACGTCTTCGAGGCGGTCGTAGGCGTCCGCGGCGACCTTGTCCGATATTGTGGATGGGGCATCAGGCTCGGTTGACTTTTGGCGCTTCGCGTCGGGCTCATCGGAGGAGGAGAATTCAGGGACGGGACGCTTGAGGATGGACGGGCTGATATCGAAGCTGCGGAGATGGTTAGCATGCATGGGCAGACAGCGGACATGGCGACACCGTCCAGGTCGCGGCATCAACCAAGTGAGAAAAAAGCGCATCCTACCTAGTCAAGACTTCGAGATACGACTTGATCAATTTCTTCTGGTCGCCCTTGGATCCCCCGTTGGTGACGACGGGTTTCTCGTCCTCGAAGCCATCCAGCTCGTCGCCGTCGTCGCCATTTTCGCGTTTTCGCTTCCCCGGAACGACGGGCTGCGCAGTGTCGGCGCTGGCGGGTTCCAGGATGCCGTTGGGCTTCGTGGTCGCGGGCTGCGCCATGGTCGGTTTCTCGTTGCCGGGTCGTCTCGTCGGGGGGAAGCTGGACCGCGCCTTGTCGCGACGCGCGGTAGTGGATGGCAGACTGGTGCAACTCCAAAAACGGCTTCGTCGAGGCAGCGCGAATGGACCGTCCTCATCCAACTGGCGCCGTGCAATCGGCTGGTGCACCCACGGCTTGGCGGTTCACGCGACAACAGGCCTCGATGAAAGATCTCTCGATCGTCTTTAAAGTCACTGCGACTGCTGGAGGGAATGGAGAATGGCTGCGCCGAGGGAAGAATGTGTCTTGATCGCCAAGTACTTGTCGCTGACCAGGACCCGCGCTAGCGTCTTTTGGGGGGAAGGCTAATGAGCAGTGCACGTGATCTGGCGCCTCACCCTCCGCCGGCCCTGGCCATCGGCGGACCCACCCAACAAGCCTCGTACCAACTCCTCAGTGGCGGCGACCTGTGGCTGGACCGAGCGGTTTGTTTGAGGTACGTACCGGCGTCCCCCATGAGCACAGTCCATTCCATTGTTCTCCTGAGATGCTCGACAATCCTCAAGTCAAGTCTGGCATTCATGTTTAGCATGTTTGTGTTGCAGACCGCTTTAGTCCAAGCTCCTCCGAGGGATGCCTGAATATTCGCACAAGTGTAGTGTTGGCTCGATCACCCGCATGAACTTCGCAGTGGTGCACCGTCTTACTCATCGCATCAAGGCCAACGCATCACACAGTCACCGTCCAGGTCGTGTTACGGCACATCATTCAACAACATACAACAGAAGGAATCGAATCAAAATCTTGGGTACTGACTGGCAATGCACGTATCCTATTACTTAAGTAGCATTGTACATGAGAGAACTGCGTATCACCATCCTCCAGCATCACCAAAAGTTGTATCAATCAAGTCCATCCATGCCACTCCCAAAACCGTATCAATTCAGTAATCACTGCTTGCGTGTGCTATTTCCATCCATTATATCTCATAACTTACTTAGCGCGAGCCAGGCCAACGGCGTTCTTGCCGAGGTCGTAAACCGAGTAGTATCGGCGGAGGAAAGCATCGCCAAGGATGACAAGGGGACCAGTGGGCTCGGGGAAGTCCATGCCCTGGAAGGTGGAGATACAGCTGCCGGACACCTCAAGGATGTAGTCGGTGGCAGGGAGGCTGTAGTTGGAGCCGGCGAGGGTGAAGGTGATGTCGGGGAGCGTCTGGCGCTTGTCGCACTCGACAGTGTACTGGCCGTTGTATCCCTTCTTGGCACCAATCTCCTTGTTCAGCAACTCGGCTAGAGCGCTGGGCAGGACGTTGAGAGAAGTACCGGTGTCAAGGATGGCACCAGTGTTCTCCTGCTCGGCAACCTCGTCGCCGAAGGTGATGGCGTCGAGATCGACCTCCCAGTAAGCCTTGCGGCGGAGAGGAATGTACTCGATGTCGCCCTCGTAGCGGGACTTGTCGACACCACCAAAGGTAGCCTCGCTCTCACCCTCCTGGTCGCCGAGGTAGAAAGCAAAGACGGGGTCGTCCAGAAGCTTCTGGTTGACCATCTGGTAGAAGGGGGGGACCATGTGGTTGACAGAAATGGTGTCATAGCCGAGTCCGAGAATGCCATCGAAACGGCCAAAGGCGAAAGCCAGACCAGGCTCGCTGGTGGCCTCGGCAAAGTCCTGCTTCTCGATCTTGAGGTCACCGATGGACACAACGTCGTTGGAGACGAAGCCGGACAGGCTGCCGGATCCGTAGTGGATCTCGAACTCGCTGCCGTTGCTCTTGTAGGTGGACGAATCAGAGGAGGTGTACTTGGAGTGGAGGTAGCAAGCAATGCTACCACACTCGGATGAGGGAACCCAGAGGTTGGAGCTGCCCGTATCGAGGACAACCTTGAAGGTCTGGGGAGGAGTACCGATGGTGATCTCGGAGAAGTCTAGTAGTACGGTTAGCATCGGAAGAACGGGCAAAATGAAGAGCGAGGCTTACACTGGGCGTTCATGAAGTTGGTGACGGGGACAGGGTGGACGCCATCAGTCTGGGCAACATTGGACTTGAACATGTAGTCGGCCTTGGTGTCAGGGCGAGCGGAGCCCATGTACTTCTGGCCGAGGCCCTGGACTTGAGCTTCGATGGAGTTGGTGGCCTGGGCGTCATTGTCAGCGGGTTGCGCAGTTCATGGCATCGATGGGCATCAGCGTGTCCATCTAAGGGTGTCGCCATACCAGTTGCTCAGCAAGGGGGACCTTCTGGAGCTTCATCTTGTGGACGCCGGCCTGGGCGGAGCCAAGCAGCGCAGCTGCGGCGAGGAGAGTGCTCTTCATGATGGCGGGTCCAACGGAAGAGGGATGGATCAATAAGACGGTTCACAGCGAGTCGACTTGCACGGAGCGAGATGATGCGATGCGATGCGATACGACGATGCCAAACGATCCGATCTGAGGATGAGGTCGAAAGGTTGATGGAGATGATAAGATGGGGAAGATGGAAGAGGGAAGTGTACGAGTAGGTAAGGTTGGGGGAGGGAATGACGGAGCTGGGTTAGAGCTATTGCGTCTGCGTCTGTTTCGGGACGCCTCCTTCTATCGGCGACGGACTGACTGGTGGCTGGTGGCTTGTACCTAGCAAGTATGCGCTGTGCTACGCAATGCGCAGATTACCCACTGTGTTGGCGCTGAAGCGCTTGGAACTAGAGCGCTGGAACGACGACCGGGGAGCAGAGTACGCCCTGTGAGTGGGCGACTAAACAAGCTCTGAGTCCGCGACTGACCTGATCGGTACTCCGCAGCTTATCCGCCGGTTGTTGGTTGTCCAGGCGGTGCTTACCTTGGGTGGCACGGGTGCCTCCGGTCCATCCTTCCTGCCCCTGTCCGGTCGCTCTTGGCTGGCACCTTGTGACCAAGCGTGGGCAATGACGCACCATGTTCGCCTTGCCCAGTCTCCACTCTCGCCGCTGGTCCAGCAACCAGGCCATCACCGCTCACGCCTTGCCGCCTTAGGCATCTGAAGAGCTCCCTTTACTTCTCGTCACCCGGACCTCGCATGCCATTTAGCCCGAGCTATCTCGCCAAGCTCAAGGCCGAGACCCAGACCGTCCAGCTTGGATCACGGCGCCATGATCCTTCAATCAGTTATGTGGCAGACACAAGTTGCTGTTTGTTGGCAAGATCATCATACTCCAACCAGACTAATACCTACCTACCTTAACATCTTAACTCCAGAGCTCCTGTAATGATTGCTGCTCCAGAGCTCTAGGCAACCGTCTGGTCTGTGTGGCACTAGTTGCATGCAATTCATGCAGGTCCGTCCACTCAATCTGTGGCTGACCCGTAACACGGCGGCAATGCTGATACGTGACCGAGGCTAAGTGCGAGCTTCATATTCACAACTTTCACGAAGTAAGTAATGATACGGAGCGAGTCGTTGAGATGTCGCCTGAAAATGAACGCCATTCGACTATGATAATATTCTACCAGCTGGAAGGTGTATGCACAAGCGAATGCTTGCCAGTTCATGCTGATTCCACACCGACTCTCTCAAGCGACTTATCCCTGCTTCCAGAACCTGGGGACACGTGAAGTCGGGCGACGCGTGGCCACGAGTCACAATCAACACAACGACTCCTCTGCTCGTTGGCTGAAAGTACCGTTAGGCCATTGCGTCTTGGTTGGGCTATGTTAAGCGTACATCAAAAACAGGGCACCCAAACTCTGAGAGGTCATTGTCCGAACGGTTGTGTTATGAGCGCGCTTAGGTATCTTAAAGAACAACAAGTAACGCCAACACCATAAGTAAATAGTTCGGAATTAAACAGGCATCTTTAATCAAATTAACCAACACTTGAGAACTTATCTCCAACTGTAAAAAGTAAGCGAGACCTGAAAATAATCGAATTATGACTTTGCGAGGCGTGAACAGTTTTTGCACCTAAACTACCCTGTACCACCAAGGAAAGGGTTCACGATGCCGCTCAATCGTAATTTTGCACATGTCCAAATTTCCCGAGTCTTAACGATATTAGACTATTTAATTAGTCTAGTAAGTAGTATAGTATAATATGCCCAGTTCCATGCTTCTTTGATATGGCGCATTCTGAACCTCTGGGTCCGGATGCAAAAGACATATCCATCACCACAGTCTCAACTGCATACCGACGGAGCCTGACGACCAAGACATTCACATGCTGTTATCGAAAGGCACTGAATGCTTCAGGTAATATCCATGAGTATATCGATACAGGAAAGTGAACATGAAATTCTTTCGTAGGTGAAATGTTGTTATATAGTTTGGGTGTTGTCTCTGCTCTCGAATACACTTCACATCTCGACATAAAGATAAACTCGAGTAACAGCGAACATGGGAGGATCTGCTCAGCGCCAGCTTGTTCGTCATGAAGTCAAGATAGATTAGTGCACATAATGCAAGATCGTAGTTTATTATGTTGAATTTTAAGTACAGACATCACATGGCCTTCAAATTGGATATCTTTTACGTCAATCATAGCATTAGAGAAGCATGACATGACACTTCGTTTACTCATTCATGAACCGTCGCTTTAAGCTCTTTGTTTCCGAACTGTGAAACATTTAAAGCACATGGGCTTCAGTCTTCGTTGAAGGAAACTTTATAGTCGCGGTACTTGTACGAGGTTGTACTGGTCGTCTAATTCGGACCAAGACTTTGATGGGCACGTAGTTGAAGATGGCTAGATGGAGACAATTGCATTAACGCTCAACCAGGAGTCACCTGAACGAAGGGTCGACAAGGCCTTGCAAGTGTACTTCGACTCCAATGCCTCAGGGAAAATGCCACCAATACGCCTGATGGATAATAGGAAATATCCTCGTTACCCACAACTTTTCTCTGAGCTCTCAAGATACTACCCGTAATGAATCTTGAGAACGCCGTCACTCTCATCGGGCCGTACATCTCACGAAGCGTTTCCAATGTTCACAAGCAATATTTCACAGGGAATCTCGTCAGTCATAGGGCAACCAAGTCTGGCGGTACCATGGAGTTGCTGAAGTGAGAAACTGGGAAGAATGTGAGGACACATCAAGCCGTGTGAGCTAAGGCGGCGACGCCTGGTTATGAGACATCGTGTTGAGCGTGCGATGTTCGTAGATGTTGTAGATCTCCACGCCTGGACTTGTTAAGTTTGGCCTTGTAGAACATCGTAAGCAGGCCGAATACTTCGTGCGGACTGCCTATTCTGAGCATGACTTTGGCTCACGGTATCAGAGTGGTTCGCATTAAGTCATGTGCGGTGCTTCATCACTGCGGTATCGGCAACTAGAGAACTGTAACAGTAACAGAGAGAAACTTTTACGTACGACGTATACAGTTCAACTTCTGCGGCCCCGAAGTAATTGGATCTACAAAGACGGTGGAGGCAGTTGATACGTGTACGATCGCCATCTTGGCTATGGTAACAACACGTGTTTCTTCTGTTGGAAACTGCAGCCTGACGTGTTCTCAGAGCTCGTAGGCGTCGAGTTAGTTGCTGGTTGATGATCCATAAGGTTCCGTGCGATCATCTTCTGGACTTGGCCCCATGACAACGGATTGTGATAGATATGGAACCAAAGGGGTTGCGTACTTGTCATTCATCCTCTTGTTACGAGTTCTATCCGTGTCTGAATTAAGCCACATGAGATATCTGAGCTGGACGAAGCTCAAGGTATTGTGAAGTTGGAAAGGATCAAGGCTGATGTCATTGAAGCTACGACGAGGGCGTTCACCTAGGAAGCTGTGGTTCAATTTAAAACGCAGAGCGCAGTAGTGCTAGAGCTCCATGTACAATGAAGCAGCTCAAAGACACGCGGAAAGCGGGATATGCGTGAAACGCGTCTTGGGCACGAGTCTATTAATGAGTTGTTGCTCGTTGGCGCTTACGCAAACACGAACGCGAACGCGCGGAAGTACCGCCATGAGCTATAGGTAAGCTTTCAGTGATCAATATCTGCCTTGATCGAAGATTTGAGATATCGAAAGCCGGATATTCCCTGGGGAACACCCCACAGTAATGAGACAGCGACGAGGGAAACGGTGGGAGGGATGACTGGCATGCCGAGTGTGCTATTTACAGCACTATTGGGGGAGTCTAGGGAGATTGAAAACGCGTGGAAAGATCTAAACAAGGTCTTCGATGACAGTTGCAGCGCGAATGCCAAGGTCGGCGGACCCTCGAGAGTCGATAGCCTTGATACCAAGGTCCTAGGGTATAATTGTTGTGCTCTGTAAGCGACTCGCCGTATCGATGCGCCTACGCAACAGCACAGGACGGCCTACTTATTATTATGCAGAACCCAAGTTAGAGAGACACTTGGAGGGATACGGGACGCGATTCCATCCACTTTTCAGGTCAGCGGCAGCGGAGCATCAAAGTCACCAGCTCATCCGAGTGGCCCGTCACGACCCAAAAATAGCCGGGTTCAATATGTACTGTGGACTGTGCGGGCAACGCCTGGGCAGAACGGACGATCACTACTACCCCATACCCAGGCCAACATCTGGTGGTGTTGAGACTTCCGGCGGCGATGACAAGTGTGCCGGTGAAGTGTGAACGGTCAACCAACACCAGGACTCGGGATTTGGGGAAGACGAGGAAGAACTTGGAAGGGAAGCGTGCTTTTGCAGGGGCGCGAGTGGATGGAGATGGGTGGAGGCGCGCCAACGTGGCACAAGCCATTGTAATCTCGATTGATGCGGGTACCCGCGGTGCGGGCTTGGTGATGTTACAGGGGCGGCTTGCCGGGAGGTGTCTTGGAATGGAATGCGAAGTTGGATATCTGCAGTTGGATGTATCAGGCTGAGCGTGATTCAGAAGACAGAAACACGGAAAGCGCAAAACGAGCAGATTCGAATCGCCAAACCGTAGCTGGACGAGGATGAGAATGGGAATGAGATGAGTCGGGACGATGCCATTAAAAAGCCACTCAAGCCACCAATGCAGCCTCCAACGCCGTGGTGGATCAGAATACGCAGAGCACACCAGACGTTGAGGTTTGAAACAGTTGTGAACATTATGAAGAACCTACAAAACCTGCATATATGCATACATATTGTGTGTCCCTGGCGCTGTACAAATAACCATGTCGCTCCGCTCGCGAAAGGGGTAACATCCGGTGCAGGAGCCAAGTTGTGCCTGAAGAGGCAGTCGTCCTGTCGAGACAACCGGCCGGGCCGACGGGCAAATCTGTAAGGCGAAGTAATCTGAGATGCACTGTGCTGTACCTGCATGTTGGGCATCGAGTCCTGGATCACAGATGACCGATGTGAAAGCCAAAAGGAAAAAAAGCGACACTGACGCCTGAGCAGGCTTGGAATTGGAAACGTGAGGCTTGACGTACATGGTCCTTCATCAACATCTCGCACTTCATAGGGCTAACGTGATGGACTCCAGGTACTCTTCCTGGTTGTAAACTGAATTGCGTACATGTTTGTATTAAACTGTGAACTGCCGTCTAACAGGCCGATGGGCGATCTGAGGAAGTACGAAATACGAATACTACCAGAAATGGCAGAACAAGCGAACGGAGCAAACAGGAGGTCGGGAACTGGCACAGACAGTACCACGTACCAAACTGCCAAGCATTCACTGTAACGGCACTGTATCCGTTCATGCTGCGCTGAGACCTTGGACCTTGGAACATGTCCCGTCAGCAGCGCATGCTGTGGTGCTAAATACCTCCATCTAATACGATCAATTGCGCCCGTTGTTAGCATGTGAGCAGAAGCAATAGCACATGCACAGACAGCAGACGCATGCACATACAGTGTGCAATGGGATGGAAACCTCCAATCAAGCCATGGCTGGGGCCGCCGCGGCGCCGGGTCAGGCCACCAGCCAGGACGGGGAACGGAGGACGGGATGGGCGTGGTCCTTGACTCCATGTGAGGGAGGAATAGGGTGGCTGGTTTGTTGGGAGGAGTTGGAGGGTGGCATTGGGATGAATGTGAGATGGAGATTTGAGGGTCCGGGATAGGGATTAGGGTAATGGGTAATTGTCCGCACGCTGTTGTACTTTGTAGGGGCGGGCATTCAGGGCGGGAGCTGGGCTGAGATACCTCGCTGGCCCCTGCATTTCCTGCATTGACATTGCGTGCATAGCAGGAACGTCGGAATATATTATGTACCAACTTATCAATAGCAGCTCTCATTTCCGTGTGAGGCTGTGTTTTTTCTTGTTGGTTTGCTTGCTCCATCCCGTCGGTTCCCTCCCTATCGCTCCGTCATCCGGGCGAGTCGGCGCTCGCTCGTATCAAGGAGGATGCGACCCTGTGCGTGTCATTCAACCGCAGCACCAAAAACGGGAGCCACTAATGTAGGTACCGCTTCCCTCGTAGGCCGTACCGTCCGTACCACGACCATTTGATTAACCTTATGGCCGACCTTAAATAAAAGTTGTTTGTGCAGAGTTCGGGGTCGATGCACATTTGTTTTGTGCACGGGCTAGCAGGCTAGGACCACTCATACGCTCCGGATAATTATCACACCTCTTTCGGAACAGCGGCACATTGTCGGCGAGCAAACACGGAGGACCGCAGGTGTTGCGCAACCGGCTCATTCGGCCAGATACTCCCTCTACCGTCTGCCAATTTGCTCGGGGGCTAGGCGTGACAGATTCGCTGTCGATGACAGGGCGGATTCTCTAAACGTGCGACGCTGGTTTGGGTTGTGAGGGAATATCGAAAAAGGGAAGGGGAGCGAAGTTGATGGCGGCGCGCAGGCCGCCGTTTCTAGAGGCTGTTTCAACTGCGTGGTCGTCAGTGCCGCGTTTGCTTGGAACAAAGTTTGCGACGATGACGTGGGAGAGCAGGACGTGTGTGTGTGTGTCTGTCGCTCGCCCAGCTGTGTTTGTTGGGGCGAGATGTGCGTTTGATTGACAGGGTGCTCGTCTTGTTCAAGCTTTGGACTGGCGTTCGAGAAGAACCACCGAGGCGTGACGAGCTACGGGGCGCGGAAGCAAACCCCGAGGAAAGCCAAGAAAGCAGGTTTGGACGAACGGTGGACAAAGATACGAAGGGCGGCTTGCATTGAGGAATACGATCAATCCCTGGGCGTACCTGATCGAGCAAGTCCAAGTCCAAGAGCAAGGTTGGAGTGGGGATGAAGAGACAGACCATCACCACCATCACCGCATCGTCTCTCGCCATCCCAAGCCTGCCTGCGTCTTGGGTTGCCCTTCCAGCACCATCCGTAGGAGTAAAAGTGCCCGCCCGGAGCTAGTCCAACTTGGAACCCCGACCCATCGTGGATGGCATGTATTGGCCAATACTCTGTCGCCCTTCGTATCCCAGAGTCTATCGATTTCGTGCATTTCTTGCGCATGCCCTCGTAACGTTAATCCATAATAAATGCGCAGCCAAAAAAAAAACCCTACCGCGCACTTTACACGTGGACTAGAGGGTGTGGTGATGGGCTCCTGGTTCCTAGCTGCCACAAGCGCACGATTGGCTTTGGGCCGGTCCTTGCTGGCGCCGCAAGGGGCGGAGAAGCGGTGCCCGAAAAGGGACGGCACCTGCACAAAACGGGTAGGAGCCCGTTTTTATGAAATTGCCTGTGCTTCATCTTCACAAGGTGCATTGATGGGGAATCCATTTGAGCTGAAGTGTGGATGTCCCAAATGGCACCGGTGGAGAGCTTTCCCTCATTCATGCAACCCTCCAAAACAAAGGCCAGTCCACGAGACCTTGGAAGGACAATCAACATGACGTGCACTAGGCGTTCTTTTCTCCTCTGGGCGTTTTCTTCCTTTGATGTTCATGCTTCTTGGTCTCGATGATGAACGATCAACGCGTCAATCAATTCAGGAACAGGCACAGCGCGTTGGCTTCGATGGGAGGATTTTGCTGCGAGGACGGCCAACGAGATTACCCTCAGACGCTCGTGAGGTTTGTCTGGGTTGATGACTGAGATGAGGGTGCCGTTTTGGTTCTGTCTCACGCGTTGTACCAGCCGCCCGTTGGGGCTTCCGCTACGACCTGTACAGGTGGTGATCTGCAGCAAGTCAGAGACGGTTCTGAAAATTGCAGCCGCCATTGTTGACGAGGCACGTAGACCGAGTTTCCGTGCAAGTACTAGTAGGCGCGACAAGATACTTCGTATCGCTTGTCAGGTGCGCGCGGTACGTACTGTGCTTAGTGTCTGCCCAGTTGATGAACTCCAAAGCCCAAGAAGCAAGGGGGGAATCCTCACCGAATAATGGAGGTTTGTGCATTAGAGAGGCATCGTTCAGTGATCCCATGTTTTGTAATGCCGGTCTTACCACCACTGCGTCAAGAACCGGTCCAGCTATTGGGCCAGTTCGTCGCCAACCTCCTGTCCAAAACTCCCAAACGGCCGACAGACGAAGGGTTTTTGGGGCACAACCCAAAACGGCGGCGTGCCTGACGTGGCCGCGTGTCCCCGTCGCCGAGTCCCAAACGGGGACACCCCATTCCAGAACTCCTGAGAGCATTGGCTGAGGTGGCTTGCAGCGGCTCGAGCGCCTTCAGCGGCACCCCGGCAGAGGTGCCAGGGGCCGAAATCCAGGGGTGGGTGCGGCGTGCGGGTGTGGAAGGAGAGTTTGAGTGAGGAGGATTGGCGTTCGGGTGGTGGCATGGATGGCTTGGTGGTCCCAAGGGCCAATTCGCTCGGGGATGGGATAATGGGGGGAGGCGAACCGCCCGTCTCAGGAACGAGGCATTCGATTTCAATGAATGAGAGCACAGTAGCGACGCTTCTCCAGTCACCCTGAGACCTGGGCGTCTCTGGCATCCAGGGCTGCAGCAGTGCGTGCTGAAGCCATATGTTACCACCCCGGTTTTCAATCTCGGCTTGTTATTTTCGTCCTCATGGAGGCTGGCAGCAGTCGTTCCGGGAAGCGGGACGGACGGTGGCCGTGTACGCAATACTTGACTTGAAGTAGGCTCTGGTGTGCTGCCTCATTGTTGTGCTATGCCTGTGTCCATGTCGTGGCATGTTGTGGGGAGCAGAAGACGAACACTGGCCGAGAGTGCGGTGTTTTAGGCGACAGGAGCATGGGATTGTGCATCCCGAAACGACTTGTGCGCTCGCAAGATGAGGTCCTGTGCTATGCTGGTGTGATTTTATGCTGTGCCGCTCGTTGTGCTGGACTAATACCGCATCCCTGGCAAACCCCCATTTTTCGGTGCGCACCGCTGGGTCGTCAAAAGCACCAAGTATCAGGTACACAGTACACGCAGCTAGCACAGTCTCAGTGGGCGTCCAGTGGGTTCTTCTTGGCTGGTTTGGCTGGTTTGGCTGGCTCCAGCGGGTGGAGCAGCGTGTGCTGTGTCTTGTGCAAGTCTCCGGGCGTGCCCCGTGTCCCCCTGCAACCCCCCCTGGCCGGGTACCCTGTACCCACCCCCCGTCCCGGGGCTCGTCGCTTCTAGGTTGGATGTGGATGGTCTCTCGCTGGGCCCTTGGAAGTTGGCTGGGCGTGCGCGGTCCACTGACTGGCTGGCTTCAACGCATTCCCTAACCCTGAACACCCAAGACCCAAGGGCTCCAGGCACTGACTGCCCTGGACTCGCGGGAGGTGAGGTACCTGGGCACTTGGGTACTGAGGTACCTGCCTCGCCTGCTAACCAAGTACTGGCCCTATTGGTCTACTGGCCCGGCTGCTCGCTCAGTCCATCCCGTCCAGCCCGTCCTCCTTCCCTCCCTCCTCCTCGCTCCTCTTCGTCCATTCTCGCCAACTCCCCTTTCAACAAAACAAGCCACTCCCTCCCGACACTCGTTCGTTCCAGTCCCTCTTTCAACTCTCCCCCCACCTGCTGCGTTTCTTCACCTTTTTGAGCGTGTGCAGTGAGTGAGTGACCAATGCTGCTTTCGCCTCCTTTCTATCGTTGAGCCCTTTTTTCTTTCTCGTCAAGGGCACGCGCTTCTGTCGAGCCACTTGTTCCCTCACGTTGCCTGTTTGCCTGGTTCCACGACTCGAAACGATTGCCCCCTCGAGCCCCCCGACCGATCCACTAGGTCCTGTCCACCTCGACCTGTCATCCATCATCATCATCATCATCACCATCACATCTCATCAACTCTCGTTGCCTTCGCCAAAAGGAAGACACGCCTTTCCATCGACGACCATCCCTCTCCGCTCACGTCGGCCGCCTATTCACTCCTCGAGGGAGCCCTTGTTCGTCCCGGCTTGTTTCGCCTCGATTCACCGCTCCTGGACCCGACCTGGCGTGATTTCGAACGCTACAGGACAGCAAACTCATCAACCCTTCGACCACCAGCGCCTTGAATCGAGTTGACCTGATTCGAGAACCTGTTTCGTCGATTCCTTTTTCTACTTTCGCTACTACACTCAACTTTCAAACACGCCACCATGAAGCCTGCAACAGTCTTCTCACTAGCCTTCGTGGCTGCGACTCAAATCTTCGGAGCCTACGCCGCGACCAAGACCACCGCCGTTGTGCCAACTCAACGACCTTCGACAGCACCTATTGCCGACCAACTAACATCTCACGGTTGCTACAAGTCGCAGGGCAATTTGACTGTCGCCAAGGCAGTGCGCAGCTTTTTAACGTCTGGTAGTTGCTGGGAGTACTGCAAGGGGAAGGATTATCTCGTCATGGGACTGCACGCCACAAGCTGCTACTGCGGCATGGTCTATCCCCCGGAGATTGACCTGACCGACGACAAGAAGTGCAACTACAGCTGCCCAGGCTACCCTCAGGAATCTTGCGGTGGACTTGTTGACGGCATCTTCTCTATCTGGAACACGGGCATCGATGTTCTTGTGGACGACATGGAGCCAGTAGAGACGACCACGTCTGCCGCAGAATCGACAACGAAGGCCTCTAAATCCAGTGACGCTACCGAAGCTGCCACCACCACTGCCGATTCGCCCGCGGAGACGACCACAGATGGTGGTGATTCCGACAAAAAGAGCGGCCCCAACACTGCCGCCATCGCTGCAGGTTCAGTCGTTGGTGTACTCGCTGTTCTTGCCTTGGCTGGAGCGGCAGTCTTCTTCGTCCGCCGCCGCCGGAATGCCGAGATAGAGGAGGAACACCGCCGCAATGCTGCTGTCAATGCCTTCATCAACGGTTCTAAGCCCCCTGGTAGCAGCGGTAGCATCTCCATGACCGACTCTCGTCTGGACCCCGTCATGGCCCACCGAAGGCTCAGCGATGGCAGCATCGCTGATAATCAAGACTACTCCCGGCGGATCCTCAGGGTATGTGACAAACTGCTTCTCCTATCAATACACTGCTAACTGAATCAAATCAGGTCACCAATGCATGAGCATTCCCCGCAAGTCTTTTGCCTCGCAACAACCACAATTTTCAACTATCGGCATTCACGGCGTTCTAGGGATGACAGCTCATGTCTGTTGGTCGATCGACTCTACCGACGACCCGGCGGCGTTCAACTCTTTTTTATTATTGGGCGTAGGGTTAGAAATTTCTTTTGCCTCTGCGGAATAACGACTGGATTTGATCAGCACTCCACAAAACGTCGGCTACCCCTACGCCGTCCACTCCTTACCTTATCACATTTCAACCACATCACGCCTTGATCCTAGCAACTGGAGAAGATGGGAGCCACATGACGACTTGGGCCTATTGTCCTCGGTTTTACATGCCACTCCACTTCTCGCGGGAGCCGGTCGGAGGCAACGTGTGACACCAACACACATCACCTGCGTGTATCTGGCCGTCTGGTTTAAACGACTGGGAGTCCCAGGTCTCCTGTGTACAAAATTCACCTCGCCGGGCGGACGGCATGAAAACGGGTTTAAAGTAGGGGGCGATTTAGGCCCTCTTGGAATATGGGGCAGGGTGCCGAAGAAGCGAGTGCCACATAGACACTACCAAGGACAGGAGGAGAGCCAGCCCATTGATTGAACGTGGATGGGGGCGGGCTGGCTGGGAAGAAGCGTGGGATATCCTGTGGTCGCTTTATTTACTCTTTACTTGACTCTTCTTTTTTCTCTTTCGGATCATGGTCACCCAGGGTGGCAAGGTGTCGACTGTATGTAGGGATTGCGCATAGTAATCGAGCACCCATACCTGAAACTTGAAGACTGGATTGCGCGTGTGACTCCATCCTGCTTGCAACGTCTTGAGGATTACGATTGCTACTGGCCGTTGACGGTCCCGGGTCATTAATGATATGTCCATTGTCTGGATGATTGCTCAGGTGAAGCGAGATGTGCTTATTTCAAGTATTGTCATTGCCACATCATGCAGACGTAGCCGTAAGCGTTAAGCTTCTGACATACTCTGTACCCCAGTGACAGGTTCAGGATGAAGCAAAGAGTCACGTATTGGCGTAGCCAGTATTCTCACGTTTTGTAATCCCGAATAGTCTTGTCTTATACAACTCAGGGCACATCATTCTTACACATCGATGGGGAGCATCGCCTGGTTGATGAAGTCGGCATATTGATGGTACCAAGGGCTTGAGAAGGGACGTTTCGTTTGCCTGTATCTGACACCAGCTCCTGCTCAGGGCGAATGATTCTCCCCCACAGAAGAACTACCTAGTCCTTGATATGCCTCGTCATCAAATGTTTCAATTGGTCTTGGATACGACCGTTCTGGTGTCATGGAAGAGTACCCATTGACGACCATGATTCTAGGATCCTCCATGGAATTTGTTTCACAGCCGCCTTTATGACCAGGGCCAGCCTGATCAAAGGAAGGAGAAGTCCATGAAACAACGTACTGTTTCGTTTCCAAGGCATTAAAAAAGGAATCAAGGAACATCTTTACACGGGCTCTCAAATTGCGCTCCAAGTATGAGCATGTGTTTGTAAGGCAGACTACTACACGGTCGTGGATGGCGTTGGCTTAGTGGGTCACGTGATTGGAAACATTGGAAGCTCAGCGTGGAGCTGTCGCGTCTGAAAAGTTGCAGGCAAACAAACCACGACAAAGAAACGATCATCACAACGACGAGCTCCCCCCAACGCCCCATACCCGCTAAACTAAAAACCTGAGCTTCATCGTAACTTGAGCCATTTCGTCATTGGACCTGAATTCTTTGGAGGCCGCGCTGTGTAGGGCTGCCTGCCCGCGCCTACCTTCGCAATGAGCTCCCTCAAAGCTCCCCGGATCCGGCGCACGGCGCAGAACACACAATTCACGTAAGCCACTCGCCCGTGGCCTCCTGTCGATATTACGGGAATACTAACAGCCTTAGATACAATCTCTCACGGCGCGTAAACGATGTTCAGACCTACCCCGTCCAGTCCCCCCAGGGAGCGACTATCTTAATATACGGCCATGAGAACGGCGTGACACTGGTTTGGCGAGGAGGAAAACGATTCAAACCAGTGAAGGTGACTCCCCCGAAGGAGAAGCAGAATGGATCCTCCGAGGATGCGGTGATGATCATCGACTCGGATGATGAGGAGCCAGCGACCAAGACCAAGACTTCGCCTAAATTTGAGGACAAGCCCCAGTTCGAAGATGAGGTTGAGGAGAGTCCATATCCCGAGATCGTGCAGACACTGGATCTGGCGCTTGGAACGGCGGTGCTGAACGTCGCGGTTATGCCTATGACCCCGACACCTGCAGAAGATGCTGCCTGGGGAGGAGCTAAGATTCTGACGGAGAAGATGGTATTTGCCGTGTCGTGCGTCACCAACGACGTCTATGTCATTACCCTGCCCTTGACTCCTCCTTCACCGGAGAGCAAGGAGAGGTCAGATCTTGAGAGCGACCTCCTTGCTGGCAAGGCTGGATCTGGTGCCTGGGGCGAGTCGCTCATTTTACTGGGCGGCCAGGTGAAGCACAGTGAGGGCATTGCCATTAACTTGGTCATGCCCAAGGCGTCAGAGCGACCAGGCACACAATCGCGGGCTGTCGTTGCTTCTCACTCGCGCGAAGCCTCAGGAACCCTTCGATTATGGGATGTTCCCCTGGACCCCAAGGACAAGCCAGTCAAGGCCGTCGAGCCTTTTCAGACCGAATATCTGCCCAATCCCCTGACAAGCATTTCTTTCAACTCGACGCATACGACGCAGCTGCTTACGGTGTCTTCGCTACAAAGCGTGCGGATCTACGACTTCGCGCTGCCTTCACTACCTCCCGATCCAGATGCCACTGGCCCCTTCCCTGTACAAGGCTCTTGGCTTCTCACCCTTTACCAGCCTTTTGCTCGACCTTCCTCGACGAGAAAACCTATACTCGACGCGGCCTGGATAGCTCATGGCCGTGCCGTGTTTGTGCTACTGGCTGATGGCACGTGGGGAATCTGGGATATCGACGGCGTTAGTCACACGTCATCTGGTGCTGCTCTCTCGAACAAGCTCAAATCTGGTGTCCGAGGTGCTGCATTGACAGCCTTCAGTGTGACCGGCTTTGTTGAAGGAACAAGCTCTTTGCGGAGCGTCGCTATTCAGAGCAAGGAGAACAGTAACGGAGAATTTGCACCCATGACTCCTCACACTCGTCGCCAAGCTACCGCCTCTCTCAGCTCGGCCATCACCCTTGATCGCCTGGCTACCATCCGGGGCGGAGTCAATGTTACGCCTTTACCCACCAGCGGCAACGCCGTTCAGGAGGAGAGCCTGGTGCTCTGGGTGGGCGGCTTAGACCATGTTTGCGTCATCCCTGGTGTTTCACGCTTTTGGGAGTCGCAACTTCGCAAAGGGGCCGGCGCAAGCGACATTTTTAGCAGTGCCCAGCCGACTAGGATGATCAAGCTCTTGGATTTGTCTACCGGTCTCCTGGGCGAGCGTTGCTGTGGTGTTGGACTGGCCGTGGACCCCTTGAAACATGGGAGCAGCGCTAGCCAGGATGGAAGCCTCCCCGCGGATGTGCTGATCCTCGGCGAAACGAGGATCGTCATGGTGCGGGACGGTGATGATGGACCGGGCAGGAAGATTGGTGGAGTTGTCAGCACCCGGAAACGACGACTCTTCTCTAAGGGCGAGAAGTCGGACGCTATCATCGTCCACGGGAAACAGGACAAGTCTACACGGATCTCCTTCAACCTCAGTACTATCAAGCCGGGAACTCTGCGACAGAAGTCATCACCGTTTGGGCAAGATGACAGCACTCTGGATGTGACTAGGACACAGGACGACTTCCTGCGTCCGTCACGACCACAGGTGGGATTCGATTTTACGAATACTCTAAGCGCGGCAGCCGATTTGAGTGAGGACTTCACAACCCGAGACGTGGAGGTTGAGATGCTCGACATTATGGAGATTGACAAGACTTTGGACAACATGCAGGGCAACGGAAGGAGGGTGTTATTTGATTAGTAGTGAACGGACTGACACGCAGGACCCGCGGACGAGAAGATGAGAGACGCTGGGAGACGACGTGTACGATACCCAACCACGCAGGATATATGGCTCTATACAACAGCAGAGTTTCCGGTCCGCGATCAAGTGAAGTCGACCTTTCGTTCTGTGACGCCCTTGATGATTTTTCTTTTCTTTTGTGACACTGGTTTCCTTCGTGGACCAACTACCCCCATCCGCACGGCAAGGTGGAGCGCAAGGCGAGACCAATCCTTGACAGCTCTGTATTCCGAGCGGTATATCAATCATTCACTCGACGCCACTTCCAAACGAGGTTGGAATTCTTTCTGAAAGATTCCTCCTCTCTTTCGTGAATTGACCATTTGCTCTCCCAGCTCTTGCTGCCGTGTCCTGTTATCTGCCGGCGGAAGACGTTCCGGAGTCCCCTGAGCCCTTCTGGGGTGAATTGGGATGACGAAGGAAGGTTTTTATTAGGCCGGTGGGGGATGCGGGGATACTGGGCTGGGTGGTGTGAGCGTCGAGACATTTTATTGAGTTGTATGATCAAATTATTAAACTGGGAGAGACGTGGAGAGAATTTAGAGGAGGTTCTAATTCTACTACGGGTTGGCGTAGACGAATAGATGATAGACGTACTTACTCAAATTCTATGATAATGTAATCCCGTGTGTATCTACATCTTATAAGAACGCTATTTCTATGTCCTCAGACTAGCATTGTCATGTCGGCCAGTGTGCAAATAGAGCAACACTGCGAGTGTGTGTTCACGTGGTTAGATGCTGTCGCGCAACCTCCAGGCAGGCACGATGTGGGGTCAATTAAGATCCCTGCCACCTCCGACCGCGACAGGGCGCGTCATGACTTTCCCGCACGCGTCAAGTTCGCAGCTTCCTCCCACTCCTAGCTCCTACCAATAATTTCTGCTTCACATTTCCCCAAGCCCAGACCCATCAACAGCAACCATTCCAGAGACTCAACACTTTCTCTTTTCTGATATCGCAGTCACAATCAAGCCCTCGCAGAGGCACAATTGACCAAGATGGGAATCAAGCAGCTCTTTTCGATCATCAAGGATGAGGCACCGGATGCGATCAAGGAGGGCGAGATCAAGAACCAGTTCGGCCGCAAAGTCGCCATCGTGAGTCGCACTCTATCTCGCGCCGCCTTCGTCGTTATTTTGTGCTGACCGTGCCGCCTTACCTCCAGGATGCCTCGATGAGCATCTACAGTTTCCTCATCGCTGTCCGATCCGATGGCCAGCAACTCATGAACGACAGCGGCGAAACGACCTCCCACTTGATGGGCATGTTCTACAGAACCCTCCGCATGATCGACAACGGAATCAAACCCCTTTACGTCTTCGATGGCGCACCCCCCAAGCTGAAGTCGGGCGAGCTGGCAAAACGCTTCCAGAGGAAGCAGGAAGCCAGTGAGGGCCTTGAGGAGGCCAAAGAGACGGGCACGGCCGAGGATATCGAGAAGTTTTCGCGCCGGACCGTCCGTGTTACCCGAGAGCACAATGCTGAGTGCCAACGGCTACTCAAGCTCATGGGTGTTCCATACATCATCGCACCCACCGAGGCTGAGGCGCAGTGCGCGGTGTTGGCACAGGCTGGCAAGGTTTACGCAGCAGCAAGTGAGGACATGGACACTCTGTGCTTCAACTCGCCCATCCTGCTGCGACATCTTACTTTCAGCGAACAGCGAAAGGAGCCTATCCAAGAGATCCATCTGGACAGGGTCCTGGAGGGCCTCGGCATGGAGAGAAAACAGGTATGCCTGGAACCAACATCCTCCCTAACATACCCATGCATCTAAATATGTCTAGTTTGTGGATCTGTGCATCCTGCTCGGTTGCGATTACCTCGATCCCATCCCCAAGGTCGGTCCTACCACCGCACTCAAGATGATTCGGGACCACGGCTCGCTCGAGAAGATTGTCGAGGCGATGGAGAAGGACCCGAAGAAGAAGTACGTGATTCCCGAGGATTGGCCTTACAAGGACGCCCGGGATCTCTTCTTCGAGCCTGATGTGCGAAAGGCAGACGACCCCGAATGCGACTTCAAGTGGGAGAAGCCAGACATGGATGGGTTGGTGCAGTTCCTCGTCACAGAGAAGGGCTTCTCAGAAGACCGCGTGCGCAGTGGAGGCGCGCGTCTGGAAAAGAGCTCTAAGAGCTCGCAGCAGGCTCGACTGGAGGGATTCTTCAAGCCGGTCCCCAAGACGGACGCTGAGAAGGCGGCGCACAAGCGAAAGCTGGAGGAGAAGAACGAGGAGAAGAGAAAAAAGCTCAAGCAGGAGAAGAAGGACAAGACGGCAGCCAAGTCCAAGCCCCGTGGCACAGCGTAGTATGGAGGATACGGAGGCGGCTGTTTCGGTCCGTGACGGATGTGAGCGGCTATTAAAACGGAGGGAAGGGACGGCTCTAGGGCCAGGAACGGAGTTTTTGGAGCGTGGGAGTGCGGGTATCTCGCCGGATGATTTTTGAAATTGTTTTCTCTTTATGGGGATGGAGGGTTGATATAGCAGATCAGCTACACATGTTTTATGCTCGAAGCAATCCAGAGGGATGACAGCAAGGCTGCTGGAAGATAGAAGAGATCAAGGTACCCCAACGCAGTTGCAAAACATGAATGACTACCCCCATCTTCTTGAAGAGGATAATGAGTGTCTTTACCACGCGCATATCGTACGATTGTCTCTCTTTGCCTTTGTGTTCAATCTTCAATCTCGGAGAGAGGGACGATCTGGGGTCTGAGTCGGAGTCTGGGAATTGGACCTCGGGGACTAAGGCGGTTTGGAATGCTCCGGCCGCGATTGGGCGGTGACGAAAACGGACCTCGGCTTCTCCACACCAGTCTAAGTGGTACTCCGCCCTGTAGTTACTTCGCACAGGACTGGAGTGTGCCGTGACATCAAGGCCAGCCACGAGCAAGAGCCTTTTTAGGGTGCAGCTGACGGTCGCAATTAGTGTAGCGGTGGTACTGTAGGGAACTTTCTCTTTCACATGTCTGCGGCCGAGCCAAAGGGAGAAGCGAGGGACGACATCTCGTCTCGCCCTGGGTCAGCTGCACGCACATGACCCGTGGGATGACCGCATCGAGATGCCCAGAAACCCCCCGGACCTGGGGATTGGTGCTCCCCACACAACCAAGACGGACGGAGCAGTAATAAGTGCCCCTTGTAGGATGACCACCCCCGAGTGCACTCGCTGGGCGGGCTTTTTGGTGGGGGGAGGGCCGGACTTTGAGCCGCCTCGAGGCACATGGGATGGGGGAACCGGGGCACCAAACATGTGATTTCTGGCTGTTGCCGAACGGGACTCGGGATGGAATTTAAGGGACCCGACCGAACACGCAAGGACCCTGGGGGGGGGGGACTTCAAAACCTCACCTCTTCTCGCCATCTTGGAAATTCTTGGAATTGTTCATCACCTAAAACGACCCTGAGCCTGAATCCCGACCCATTGTAACTATCCTCGTCTTTCCCATTCCCCATTCAGCGTCATGGCCAAAGTCTTTACGTCTGGCGACGTTGCGTCGCATAACAAGCCCGGCGACTTGTTCATCATCGTCGACGGCGATGTGTACGACGTGACCAAGTTCCAAGATGACCATCCTGGTGAGTCGACCCTGTTCCATCCTTTTGTATTCGTCGCCGCCGCAGCCAGCGACCGCCAAAGTCAAGTTACAGAACTTGTTGCTAACGATTGCGACTTCACCAGGCGGCAAAAAGATTCTGCAGCGTGTCGCCGGAAAGGACGCCTCCAAGCAGTTCTGGAAGTACCACAACGAAGGCATCCTGAAGAAGTATCAAGCGAAGCTTCAGGTCGGCTCTCTCGACAGCAAGCCCAAGCCCGAGCCCAAGCCTGAGGCCAAGCCCGCGCCTCCCGCCAAGGAGCCTTCGTCCAAGGTCGTCGCTGTCGCCGAGAAGGAGGCCGCCAGCAGCGAAGAGTCGGAGCCCCTCGAGGCGTTTGGTGATCAGATTCCCTTTGCCGATCCCAGCTGGTACCAGAACGTGAGTCCGGCTGCGCCCCGTCCCATGTGTGCTCTCCTGTGTTGGATATCAAGTGCTGATGTGTTTTCCGCCTTACAGTATCACTCTCCCTATGTCAACGAGACCCACGCTGCTCTTCGCGCTGAGATCCGTGAGTGGATAGAGGCCGACATTGAGCCCTATGTCACCGAGTGGGACGAGGCCAAGAGCGTGCCCGATGAGATCTACAAGGAGATGGGCCGCCGTGGTTACCTGGCCGGCCTGCTCGGCGTCGACTACCCAACCCAGTACGTCACCAACGGCGTCAAGTCAGTGCCGGCCGACAAGTGGGATCTCTTCCATGAGCTGCTGGTGACGGACGAGCTGTCGCGCACCGGCTCAGGCGGCTTCGTTTGGAACGTCATCGGCGGCTTCGGCATCGGTTGCCCGCCTCTCATCAAGTTTGGCACCACCGCCCTCAAGGACCGCATCCTGCCGGGCATCCTGAGCGGTGACAAGCGCATCTGCCTGGCCATTACTGAGCCCGACGCCGGTAGCGATGTCGCCAACCTGACCTGTGAGGCTAAGTTGAGCGAGGATGGCAAGCACTTCATCGTCAACGGTGAGAAGAAGTGGATCACCAACGGTATCTGGAGTGACTACTTCACCACTGCTGTGCGCACCGGCGGTCCCGGCATGAACGGCGTGAGCCTGCTGCTCATCGAAAGGGGTGAGGGCGTGAGCACCCGTCGCATGGACTGCCAGGGCGTGTGGTCCAGCGGAACGACCTACATCACCTTTGAGGATGTCAAGGTCCCCGTCGAGAACCTTCTCGGCAAGCAGAACCAGGGTTTCCGAGGTAAGACAACATGCATCTAAAATACACATAGCAGAGGCTCCGAGACTGACACATTCCTTCCCAGTCATCATGACCAACTTCAACCACGAGCGCATGGGCATCATCATCCAGTGCCTCCGATTCTCACGAGTATGCTTCGAGGAGTCGGTCAAGTACGCCAACAAGCGCCGCACCTTTGGCAAGAAACTCATGGACCACCCCGTGATCCGCCTGAAGCTCGCGCACATGGCGCGCCAGATCGAGGCGTCGTACAGCTGGCTCGAGAGCCTCATCTTCCAGTGCGAGAAGATGGGTGAGACCGAAGCCATGTTGCGCCTGGGCGGGCCCATCGCCAGTCTGAAGGCCCAGTCGACGGTGACGTTCGAGTTCTGCGCCCGCGAGGCCAGTCAAATCTTCGGCGGCCTGAGCTACTCTCGCGGTGGCCAGGGCGGCAAGGTCGAGAGGCTGTACCGCGACGTGCGTGCGTACGCCATCCCCGGCGGCAGCGAGGAGATTATGCTAGACCTCAGCATGCGGCAGAGCATGAAGGTGGCTAAGGCGCTAGGTATGAAGCTGTAGAGAAGAGACGGGAGCAAAGGAGAGAGAGGCCGTATATGAGTATTATACAGTATTACAAGCATCCAGCTAGGAGGATGATGATTTTGGAGTTTTGCCTTTTGGCGTCGCCGCCGTTGAGGTCTTAGAGGCGAAAGATGACGGGGAATTCATATTTATTGTCCATGTGTCGAGACATTCATTGTGATTAGCCTTGGAACAATGTGTTCAGCTGTCCTCGGGTTCCATTGATCTCTTAGACGAGTCTACAGCTTTCTGTGGGGATGGAAGAAGCCACTGCAGGGATGATGGCGGAGGAGGCTTCATCCGCGGCATCAACAGGCCAAACCTAAGGTACCTGGGCAGTAGGTACTGCCAGCACCAGCGGCAAAGTACCTTTCCGGGATCAGCTCCAAGAAACCTCCCATCGATTGGCGGCAATTCCCACCAGGCCCGCGAATCGCCCGCGAAGAAGCGCGAGCCCCAAAGCGGCCAAAGTGCAGGCCTCGAAACCCCCAAGTTTCTGAAGGCACTCGTCCGTCTACTAGTCGTCTCCATCTCAGCTGAGGTTCCAGGTTTGGGTGAAAAAACGGGCAGCCCCGCGGACCACGTGACCTCTCAAATGCAGGGCCTTCCGCAACAAGGCGCACATCGTCACCTCCAAACTGCAAACTAGAGCCTGCTCTAACTCCTCCCTCTTTCCTCCGCTCGACAACCCAACACCGCAAACCACGACCTCACAAACCTCCCTACGCGACCGCAAAGGCACCGTGCCCCTCCGAAACCATCCAACCCCGTCCCTCACAGCAACCGCCGCTTCACCTCCCGGCCGCCGTTCACCTCCCTGCTCCCCACGAATCCCTCGCAGCTCCTCACTTTCCAGCTGCCCACCGGAGCCCGCCACCCGCCCTTTGAGAGGTTCTTTTATCTGCGCAGTTTTGCTCGCTCTTCCCCTCCTCACGACTTTCGCCGCCCCGGTCTGCGTACGGATTTCCACAACTTACAATGGCGGATCAGCTGGCAGACAAGCTGAAATCCACCCAACTCAGGTCCGCTGCGCCGTCCTCGCGGCCTATGTGAGAGCTAGGACTAACCCCAGCAGTGACGGCGCCCCCGCCTCAGGCGATGACTGGAAGAAGACTCTCAACCTCCCTGCCAAGGACAACCGACAACAAACAGAGGTTCGTCTCCTTGCGTGTCCTCGCGTGCCCCGCGTCACGCCTTGCTCACCGTTTCGCCTTTGTTCTAGGATGTCACAAACACAAAGGGCCTGGAGTTTGAGGACTTCGCCCTGAAGCGAGATCTGCTGATGGGCATTTTCGAAGCCGGTTTCGAGAAGCCTTCACCGATTCAAGAAGAGGCCATCCCCGTCGCATTGACCGGCCGAGACATCCTCGCACGAGCGAAGAACGGCACCGGCAAGACGGCTGCCTTTGTCATCCCTACCTTGGAACGCATCAACCCCAAGGTGTCCAAGATCCAATGTCTCATTCTCGTCCCCACACGTGAGCTTGCCATGCAGACCTCGCAAGTCTGCAAGACCCTCGGCAAGCACCTCGGCATCAACGTTATGGTCACCACTGGCGGCACTGGCCTGCGAGACGACATTATCCGTCTGCAGGATCCCGTCCATATTGTGGTCGGTACCCCGGGTAGAATTCTCGACTTGGCTGGAAAGAACGTTGCCGATCTCAGCGAGTGTCCCATGTTCATCATGGACGAGGCTGACAAGCTCCTCTCCATTGAGTTCACCCCCGTCATTGAACAGCTTCTACAGTTCCACCCCAAAGACCGCCAGGTCATGCTCTTCTCCGCCACCTTCCCTCTGTCCGTCAAGGACTTTTCCGACAAAAACATGGTCAGCCCCTACGAGATCAACCTTATGGACGAGCTCACCCTCAGGGGAATCACCCAATACTACGCCTTTGTTGAAGAGAAGCAGAAGGTCCACTGCTTAAACACCCTCTTTTCCAAGCTTCAAATTAACCAGTCCATCATTTTCTGCAATTCGACCAACAGAGTCGAGCTACTTGCTAAAAAGATCACCGAGCTCGGCTACTCTTGCTTCTACAGTCACGCCAAGATGCAACAGCAGGCTCGAAACCGTGTCTTCCACGACTTCCGCAACGGCGTCTGCCGCAATCTTGTCTGTTCCGATCTCCTCACCCGTGGTATTGATATCCAAGCGGTAAACGTTGTCATCAACTTTGACTTTCCCAAGAATGCCGAAACCTATCTGCATCGTATTGGTCGATCCGGTCGGTACGGCCATCTTGGTTTAGCCATCAACCTAATCAACTGGGATGATCGCTTCAACCTTTACAACATTGAGCGGGACTTGGGCACTGAGATTCAACCCATCCCCGCCAGCATCGACAAGAGCCTCTACGTTTACGAAAACCCCGAGTCTATTCCCCGACCCATTTCGAACCTACAAAGAACCAACCTGCCTGCCGGGCAGGTCCCGCAGCAGCCTCAGGGGCTCTACTCTCAGCAGAGCGCCCAGCCCCAAATGTCCCAGGGCAACTGGCAGAGCCAGAATGGGCAACAAAACGGCAACCCAAACTTCTCCGGGGGACGAGGCCGCGGTCGAGGGCGTGGAGCATACCGCGGCCGTGGCCAAGGCTCAACCGGTCGAGGTCGCGGGCCGCCCCGCGACCCTCAAACCTAATAACTAACACTCATGCATGGCGTTTGGTGGCGAGAGGGGAAGGAGGTTGATTTTCGACATGATTTTTGTACCGGGTTGTTTTTTCTCTGTTGGATTGTACATTATTCGCACATTCTACGCGAATGGACGGAACGGCGAACCGGAATTCATTGCTGATGGACGACGACGACACACCACACTCCCGAGGTCCTGGCAGAGGATCTCAACACACACGCCACGACAGACTTTATGGTATTACCACAAGTCGGACCGCAGCCTCGATGGCTCTTCTCATTGCAATTGCGCAACCATTGGTCGGTCTACACTCACATCCGTCGGCTCTGATTTTTTGTTTCTACCTGGTTCACACGACATCTACGGATTGACGAAAGAAAGCGGGAATGGAAATTCCAAGGGAAGGAGTCCTTGGGCGTCGAACACGGCAGACATACCCGCTTCGGGCTAAGCATAGCCATGTGTGGTGTTGGAAGGGGGCGTTGGAGGGCGAATGGGGACTGAGGCGTTCCTGGCCTTTCTCGCAGGACGGCGTTGCCCTCAGCTTGCATTTTTGAGCTTGCATTGTCTCTGGATGATTGCAAGGTCTGATGGTTCCTTGGGGAGAACGCATGGGGATATACATACCTTGACGATAAGCTACGTTTAGACGAACGGATCTCATGAGATGGGACGTGGATTCTACTAGACGTACTGGGGGATTGGGAGGCCTTTTTTTTTTTTTGGCCACGCCACTTACTATTGGCGTTCACTACACCACCTGGATCTCTTTGGCTTTGCTGCAGGACTCAACGTCAGCTCATCTCGACCAGCGTACCTTGCGAGGGAAGTTGAAAGCGACGCCAAACCAGATTTACGAAGGGTGGGTAGCAACAGAGAAGAAAATGAGGAAACAAGAAAAACACTGGAAAAAACCCTTTGGGGGAGAGAACGCTGGATTGAGACTAGAAACCCTACGAACTGGCTCGGCGTAGACCCTTGTGGAGGAGGCAGCATTGCCATGTTTGCAGAAGGGTATTTGCTGGAGCTGGTGAGATATATAGTTTTTGTCTGAGCAAAGCAATGGGGAAACCTATTTTCTCTCATCCTGTTCAATGTTTGATGATGGTGACGTGGTGATGCGCGTATCTCTGTCGTGCTGACGTTGAGCTGCCTTTAGATGACAGCATCTACGGCCACGATATGATTCCCCTTACCTGAGGAGGGCTTGCATCTTGAGGTTGTGGCCACTGAGACAGTCTCACAACATGTCTATTTCAGGAGAATGTTGCAACTCCAAACATGGAATAACCATGATGAGAGCGAGATGGTACATAGTACAGGAGACGTTATTTCCTCGGAGCATTCATTTTACATCCACAAACCTTGATAGAGTAACAGTACGTAAGTTGTAATCAGTTTGCAACTAGATCAGCGACTAAAGCTCGTTGATCTTCGGTACCGGCTTGACTGCCCTGAGACTGTCGTTGAATTCCTCCACGTGGATGACGTTCAGGATGCGGTGGGTACAGTGTGTAGTTAGTCATGACTCAGCGGGGGCTGCAGGGGGGCGGTCAAGGGACCAAGCTGGGCGGGGAGGCTGTGCTAAGCGCGCGCAATGCAGTGGATGTCAGTATAGATGGCATGTTAATTAATCACATAGTGAGTGTCCATTCTGTCGGTGGGTGGCTTGTGGGAAGTGAGAGCGAAAACGAGAGTCCGCAACGGAACAGATGGGCCGGGCCAAGGCTGGGCGAGTCCGTACGCGCATTCCTCGCGGACGCCGAGCCATCCGTGCCGTGACGGGCGGATCGGAAATGGCAGAAAAGAAAGGGGGTGGAGCAACCATGCATGGCGTTACCGTACTCCCGTGGAAGACGGGGAATTTGGAAGGAAAAGAAAGAAGAGGGCCGATGCTCTGCGGGGATGAGATGGGATAATCTGTGTGCAGGCTATTGTTCACTGTCTGTATGGTGTAGACTAATAGTGGCGGAGGGGAGGAGGAGAGCGTTAGCATTCGTAGCGACGGGACCTAAGTGCGCTGCATGTGCAAATGCAGGCACAGAAGACGGCAGCGTAAATGCAAGGGTTGTTCCATGGGTGCAGTGTTGATGCTTGGACAAGGACATGCCACGCCATGTCCTGTCACGGGGGATACGGGGCCGGGGTAGGATTTCCACGTTGGATGGGAGATGGGAGATGGGAGATGAGAGAGATGTGTGAATGACAATGACAGGCGACAGACGACAAGGGAAGTCTGATTCGATGTATCATGTGCTGGCTCCATGGAGTAGTTAATGGGCTCTTTTTTTTTTTCCTTTTTTTTTTACGAGTGCCGTTGAATCTTGGACGGATGGATGTCTGGATGAGCGGTAAATCCAGTTTCCAGATCACCAGTTTAACCATGCACATCGTCGTCACTCCAGCTGGACAGGGAAAAGCAGGGCAAGCAGGGGGGCAAGCAGACGATCTGAGGATTTCTGGTTTCCCAACTTCGACGCTCCCTTTCGTGTGGGATGGACGGATGGGCGGGCATGGATGCATGCCGATGGATGGCACGTAAGATGTAATAATAGCAACGACCCCAAAACCTTCAACGCTCACTCTATATTAGCAACTATCCGGTCCACGAAGCACACTATGCAAGCCCTCCAGGGATGATGGCTTCTCGGGCAGGAACAAGACTCCTTCCAGGGGGGTTGGAAAGCAGTGTGAAGCACCCAGAACGCGTCGTCTTGGTTGCGAAAGATGCCCCGGCCGCCGAGTCAGCCCCTGGCGGGTCCGTCCCCTGTGGCTGAGCAACTGGGCAAGCCTGGGGGGGTTTCGGTGGTGATTGGGTGTGTCGGGAAATGGGCCATGTGGGTGGAGGTGGAGCGGGATTGACAGAGAGGATGAGGGCGATGCTGAGGACGTTGGACAGTGCAGCAATGTGTGTAATCATGTAAGTTAAGTAACACGGACAGTTCGTAATAGTCAGCCTGTGTTGTTTTGGCGTTGAACGATGGCTGTGATGCTGACAGACATGTTAGAGCGGAATTCCGTTCGCGGTGCTGGAGACAGAGGAGACCCCGGTCGGCCGGGATCCATCCGATCCATCTTCATTAGCATCAGCGCCCGTATCCGCAGCCATCGTCATTCATCTCCTTCCTGCTTTGCTTGGACTTGGACTTGGACTCGACGGGTGTGCCTGAGAACAAGACGCCTCCCGCGATGTCGGTAGCCAGCCAGCCGCCCAGCCAGCTCGCAACTATCGATGCAGTGGCTTCCCGTCGGCGACCACGCGCCTGTCGCAACTGCTTGAGCCGTCGTTGCGTGTAAATCGTGACTGGGGCTGCTCGTACCCGCCTCGACACCATTGGGCGGTGGGATTGATTGATTCCATGCTGGAGGGCGGTTTATTAGCACAACCCCCCACGAGGTTAGGTACTCCCCCCAGCAGTCAGTATTATGTGCCCAGACCTTGCAGCGGTCGATAGCGCACCCTTTAGGCCTTTTAGCGGCGTAGTCCACGGCCGCGGCCAAGCCTGGGCCAAGCCAGACCGCTGCTCGGCGTTGTTCGAGGGGCGCCTGCCCCGCCACGCAAAAATGCACACCCGGGAACCCGACCTCCGCTGCCCGGGTCCCCTGTAGTCCGCTGTGGGCGGTCTGCGCGCCGCCCCTGTAGGCATGGAGCCCAGGTACCGTGTCCATCCCGTCGCCCTGGAAGGCCGCTGGAAGAACAAGCGACCCAGCGGCTTACGGGCGGTTTCTCTCCCCTGACGGTGGTCCTTCCGTCTGGGCATCCCATGGATGGGCTCCCACACACACACCCCCGAGCGCCTCATTTCCAGCAGCGAAGAGTGGTCCCCATTTCTTTTTCCGGGTACGTACTGCACAGGCGCTCGCTCGCAGGCGTAGGTTGTCCCCGTCACTTTTCCCGGATTTCTCCCAGCCTCACCTCCCTCACCTCACCTCACTCTACTGCTTTCGTACACCATTCAACCAAGCATCATCTTCATCAATCACCACCACCACTTGTTCCTCGCCGTCGCCGGCCCCCCGCCCTCTCCCTCCGCATCGCGCCTCTCCTGCTTCTCCTCGTCCTCACCGTGTCTTTCTCGTCCCCGGCCCCCTCTCTCTCCAGCCTCCAACGCGAACCGTACCGTCCTGCCAGCTACGCCCCATTGGTTGACCCGCTAAGAATCCCTGGTGCGCCAGCCGAGCAAAGGCCCTCGCCCAATTTCCCTCTTGCTTTGCTCATTCTTGCACGGCAGAGGGATCATCTGAGAGGCAGCCGGAACCAACCACCAGAGGCAAGAGAAGAGACCGTCCTGTCCCTCCTCACCCTCCCCTCACCGAAGACGACTCGACCATCGAACCCCCCAAAGCATCGCTTCACCCAGTAGCATCTACTCGCCTCGCCACTCGCTGGTCCCGGCCTCCAGCGAGTTCCCTCCTCCCTCCCCTCGAAATGCCCTCGTTCCTCGCCGAAGAAGACAACTCTGCCATCTTCTCCAACAACCCGGACATCCTCGAGCTCGACCCCAACAACCAGTTCGGCCTCGCAACCGCCAAGGAGAGGGTGAACTCGGGCTCCATCCATCACACTCGCTCCGACACCATCAATGAGAGCTTCGACGAGAGCTCCATCTCTTCCACCCACGCCTCGGACGTCTCCGAACCCACCCCGACGCCTATGAATGGCAACGGCACGCGGCCCACGAGCATGAGCTCCCTCTCTAACGGCAAGTCCGTCTCCGCTCCCATCACAGCCCCATCCCGCCAGGATGACTACGCCTACCGACAAAAGCCGCTCCCCAACGGCATCACCAACCTTGTCGACCGTAGCCTTCCTCGTCTCCCGACCGATGCCAATGGCACTTATCCTCATCCGGCCATGAATTCCACCCAGTCCCAGAACTACGATATTTCCACGAAACCACTTCCAATGGATCCTCAATCATCCGAGGACGCTGCAGACAAAGCCCCCAGCAGGAGCTTTGATGGCACCATGCTGAGCTCATCTACTGCGCCAGACCCCACACAGTCTTTCTCCCGTACACTTCCATCTGGTCACCGATTGTCTTCCCCGCCCATGTACACCGGCAACACAGCTGCCTCGTCTTCGGGACACCTGCAGTCGCCCGTTCCACCACCACTCAAGCAGAGACACACCTTGGAAGTGCCGAGAGTGGCTCCTGCTCGGCCATCCAAGGATGGCATGGATACAGCCCAGGCCAGTGGCCGCTTCTCGCCTACTTCCGTCCCGACAGCTCGACGGCAGTCTCTGAGTCTGGGCAGGAGACCTACCCGGTCGATGCAGTCGGATGGGCCCCGTGATGAGATCGTACCGGATGAGGATGCCATCCGCTGGGCGGAGGCGTATCGACAGAAGAGGGCTAGCAAGCGCAAGCGCAAGGAAGAGGAGGATGGCAACCAAGTCCTGGTGGGCACCATGGTTGATGAGAGCCACGCCAACTGGGTGACGGCCTACAACATGTTGACGGGTATCCGCGTGTCGGTATCTAGGACCAATGCCAAGCTCGACCGGGAATTGACTGACGCCGACTTTGAGACTAAGCAGAAGTCGACGTTTGATATGTAAGTTTGGTGAACGTTCATTTCGGCGATACGGTACTGACCTCGATAGCGCCGGTAACGAAATGGTGCCCTCGGCAAAGTACGACTTCAAGTTCAAGGATTATGCCCCTTGGGTTTTCCGTCGTCTACGGACCCTCTTCCGTCTTGATCCCGCTGATTACCTTATGTCCCTGACGGGCAAGTATATTCTCTCAGAGCTGGGCTCGCCCGGCAAGAGCGGCAGCTTCTTTTACTTCTCCAGAGATTACAAGTACATCATTAAGACGATCCACCACGCCGAGCACAAATTCCTCCGCAAAATCCTCAAGGACTACTATTCGCACGTCAAGGATAACCCCAACACGCTTCTGTCGCAGTTCTACGGTCTACACCGCGTCAAGATGCCATATGGCAAGAAGATCCATTTCGTGGTCATGAACAACCTCTTCCCACCGCATCGCGATATTCACACCACATTCGATCTCAAGGGCTCAACCATTGGTCGAGACTACAGAGAGGAGGATCTCCAGAAGAACCCCCGGGCTACGCTGAAGGATCTGAACTGGCTGAGGCGGCAACGGAACCTAGAACTTGGTATCCAGAAGAAGCAGCTCTTCCTGGATCAACTCCAGCGGGATGTGGTTCTCCTCAAGAAACTACACATCATGGACTATTCCCTTTTGGTCGGAATCCATGACGTCTCGCGGGGTAATGAAGAGAACCTTCGCGACAAGACGCTCCAGGTGTTCAACCCGGGAGGTGAAAAGGCACCCGACGATGACCCTCAGTCTGTCCTGCTCCGAACGCCTTCGAAGCTGGAGAATATCAGGAAGGCTAGAGAGCTCAGGCAAATGATCCGACAGGAACGACCGGTACCCATCGGTCAGTCGATGAACAAGATGCCGGACGAGCTAGAAGAGGGCCACAACCGGCCCGGATTTGTCTTCAACCAGGACGATGGTGGTTTCCGAGCGACTCACGAAGATAACAACCCGGCGGATGAGATCTACTACCTCGGTGTCATCGACTGTCTGACTCACGTACGTTTTCGAGTTTAAATCCCTTAAACGACGCCAAAGCTAACTGTTGTGCAGTACGGAATCATCAAGAAGATTGAGAACTTCTGGAAGGGCTTGTCAAGCGAGAAGACACAGATCTCTGCTCTGCCCCCAGAGCAGTACGGAGATCGCTTCTACCACTTCATCGAGGGTGTCACCATGTCGAGTGAGGAGGCACACCGAGAAGCCCAACGAAGGGATCAAGAGATGGTTGAAGCCCAGGGCTCGAACCAGCGCGTATCCAGCTGGAACTCTCGGCGCAGGTCGTCACAACCTATCCCGCCCATGCCAACCCACCTGCCGCCTGTTCCTCCGGGTAGAGTGCAGTCGCCGGAGGCCCAGGATACCATCGATAGGGCAATGAGGGAGGCCGAGTCGGAGCCAATGTCGGAGAAGCACATCCCCGACCGGACCTTGACGACTGCTCCTAGAGATACCCGTGACTCGATGCAGCGCGAGTCAATCCTCCCCGTCGTGGAAGAAGCTGGCGAGACTAGGCCCGAGACGCCGCCCAAGGATCTAAACAAGTCGTTGCCACCAACGCGTGCGCCGCCACCGACACCACCCAAACCAGAGCACCTCAAGCCCGAGAGTTCAGACAGCGGATACGCCGGCACCAGCAACAGCAACGGGATCATGGACCACGGTCCGATGCTACGTTCCAGGATGAGCCGCGAGAGCTTGAATAAGGAGCTACCTCCGCTCCCTGGGAAGGGACAAACTGGCGATAACGGAATTCGAATGGTTGCGTAGGTTGCGGCAATTGCTCACTGTTGTTGCCTACCAAGGAAGAAGTCAAGGGACCATTCATGATTAACAAGGAGAACGAGCAAGCGCAAAAAGCTGCACGACAGATATGGAATCATCAGCGACCAAAAACAATGCATTAGAAAGGCGAGACATACGGCGGAACCTCTTTATTTTCTTGGGTGGATTCTCTCCGTTTCCGACGTCGGTTATTCTCCTTCCACTTATTTTTGACATACTACGTCTATGACAACAGCCTCATTTCTTTTCTTATGTCTATTAGGGAGGGAGAGAAGGAGAGCAAAAGAGCGATCGTACATGGTGAGAGGAGGACGGTAGAGACTGCAGATAATGGATGTTTTGGTTAAAAAAGAAGACATGGATGATACCACCGCTGCATCGGGCATGCTTACAGTTTGTTTTTTTACTCTGCTTCTCTTTTTTTCACTTGCTTTGCACTTGTCTTCAGTTGTGGACTTTTAGTAGGTCGTTCTCTTTGACTCGTTCTTGGCTCTCTTCTCTACTCTTTTCGGGTCAAGCTCGGTCGGGTTTGGGAGGGGTGGGTAGTTAGGGAATAGATGCGGTAGGATACAGAGTTGTCATTTATCTCATCAGCTCCGGGCATGTGGATGTGAATCTCGACATGCAGTCGTATAAGTACATGAGGGGTTGTTGCGTAAGCTAGTAATGATGTTGTGTGGTGATGTATTCGTACACATGGATATAAAATACACTTGTTCAAGATTGTAACAAGGTTCTGCCCGTCCCGTCTTTTTTATGAGGGCATTGCGACAGTGCTAGTCGATGGCCTTTCCCATTCATGGTTCGTCTTCGTCGTCATCGCATTCTGGGTCAAGTTTGTTCACCTCAACTTCTTCCTCTCCAGCAAGTCCTGGATGTCGTCCTTGCTCTTGCCCTTCTCCGCGACGCCGCCCTCGGGGGCGAAGGAGGTGTTGACGGTCATCTCCTGGGCGCCCTGGGCGCGCAGCTCGTCGAGGCGCTTGCGCTTGGCGATGTCGGCGACGCGCCACTGCTTGAAGTACTTGACCCAGGCGGCGGCGCAGTCGCGCTCGAAGTCGGCCGAGGGCTCGGGGCAGGCCCGGTGGGCGGCGGCGGCGTCCTTGTTGGCGTCGACGATGGCGTGGGCGTCCAGGCAGGCGAAGTAGGCGTCGCGGGCGGCCCAGCAGACGGTGCGCTCCTGGCGGTTGGGGATGGCGGTGCCGGCGCGGATGGCGTCGGCGCGGGTGTCGGAGGAGAAGGGCCACATGGCTGTGGCTTTTGTAGCAATTGGGGTCTCGGGAGAGGGATTGAGAGGAATCGAAGTCCCCTGATCGAGCTTCTTCTTCTCTGTGGAGGGGCGGATGCTGCGGCTCTGGGATGGCAGCTAGAACTAGTATGATGCGGTTGTCGAGAAAAGAAGCAGAGGGCGGCAGAATGGGTTGGGCGGTGAGCCGATGTACGAGCGCCACAGGAGGGTAAGTTACAAGCTCCAAGCCACACGCCGTAACGTTATGGGGAAACGTGGCTGGTGGACTTTCAAGGTGTCCTCTCATCATCCGCCTCCATCTTCGTCTTCCAACCTCCCCAGGTTTCGTTCCTTGCGCGTCATTCCCTCACCACACCCACAGAACTTGTTTTTCTTCTTCTTTCTTTTGTTTCCTTCTTCGTCACAAGCCCCGCTTCGCAGCCCGGGCGAAAACACCCGATAAAGAGCACCGAAGCCGACGAGCCTTCCCGCCAACATCCCGTCGAGAAGCACGCAAACGAACAGCGCCGCAGGAGAGACATGCCCGGCCGATAACACACCTCCCTCTCTCTCTTTCTAGTCTGCTCGAATCCGCGCCGCGCTCCCCTCACAATCACAAACCCCAATGGCGCGTCGCCGAAGACCCCCGCGCGCCGGCGCCCTCACGGAGCTGCCGCCACTCAGAATCGCCGGGCAGATCGCGGCGCTGCAGGCGCTGTACTACGCCGCCGCCCTGATCCTCACGCTGTTTACCGCGCTGGTGTCTGGCTCCGGCTTCAGCTTCCGGCTGGTCTTTGGGTGGGAGGCGGTGCGTGGCGACACGACGCATGGGTGGTTGATGGCTTTTGTGTGGTTGTTGGATGGGGGGCTGTGCATGTGAGTTTCTACCGTCTGCATTCAGCGAGCCCGAGTGCGGTTCGGTTCAAGAGTCGCTAACTGACCTCTCTCCAGGGCCGTCGCCATCGTCGTCCTCATCTCGCGCAGCAAGTTCGTCCCCGACTTCGGCCTCACCATCCACTTCCTCCACCTCATCATCACGACCCTCTACACCGGCCGCATCCCGCGCCACGCCATGTGGTGGGCCACCATGACGGCCTCGTCCGCCCTCGCCGTCGGCCTGGGCGTCTGGGGCTGCCGCTACCGCGAGCTTCAGCCCGTCTTCTTCGGCGGTCGCCGCATCCTCGGCGGCGCACCGAACTCGGCCCCTGAAGGCAACGGCGGTGGCGAGAGCCCGCATCCCGGCGAGCAGCACGGCGGCGACGAGGAGATGGGCTTCTCAAGGGGCCGCGGCCGAGGTAGGGGCAGGGACGGCGCCGGCGAGTACGAGATGGCTCAGATGGAACCCCCAAGGTGAAATCGGTGTTCACCGGTTGGTTTTTATTGTCACGGAAAGGATACAATTATAGGGACTTCCCACGCGTTGGAATAGCGTGCATTGCCGGGGCGTTGGGGCGCTGTGTCTTGACTTGTCTTATGCTGGCTCATCTTTACCTACCCACCCAAGTACACACTCTTGGACTGTCACATCATATCGGGGGATTTAGAGGGGTCGGGAAAGGCATGCCTTGCGACAGATACATATATGTTTTATTACGCTGTGAAGAGACGGGTTTTGGCTGTCCTTGCAGCTGCAGCATCAGTAGCTTGATGATAAAGCGTTTCAGCAGTAGAACCCTTTGTACTACCAGCATCAGAAACAGCCTATCGACAAGTTCGAAATGGGGCTGTTGCTACTATCTTATAATAAAGTTGACATTTTCAACGCTAATCAACTTCCATTCAAACGAAACCTCTACGCTCGATATGTGTAACTGCAAACACACCAGAGCTAATACTTCAGACCCAACTACTCTTGTGTCTACCGACGCCTTGTGTCGTCCTCTATCATAACGGATACCTTTCCAGATCCTGCACCCCCTCGCCGTCTCCATCTGCATCGCCGTCTCCATCCATGAGCTCCCGTTTTTCTGTCTTCGCTTCTGTTGTCTGTTCCAAAAAAGCCCAGAGATGCATACATATAGCGTACAAATGCGCCGTCCCCATCCCAATGGCAGCCCTGCCATCCCCAAAAAAAGCAAATTCGCAAACCCGGTCTTTCCCCGTCTAAGCACCCGCCACAACGGCCAAGTTATCGTATATCACCCTGCGGACTTCGTAGAAGGTGGTCCGGCGGCCGGTGGTCGGCAGGCCCACGCTCTCCACCTCGACGCGGCCGGCGGCCGTCTTGCGCACGGCGACGGTCCCGTCCACGACGAGCGTGCCCTCGCCGCGGAACTCGGCGCCGTGGCCCGCGGCCTGCATGGCGCGCCGGAGGTCCGCGAGTCGGAGGTCGCCGACGTGGAGGGGCTGGGCGGCCGAGCGCACGGCCGAGACCAGGTTGGCAGGGAGGACGTCGAGCGTGGGCATCGCGAAGGGCGTGCCGTTGATGGTGGTGAGGGCCGTGGAAGTGGCGGGCTCCGTCTTCTGGCGCTTGTTGGCGGCGTCTTCGTTGGCTTCGTCGGAGAGGCGCGTGGCAAGGAGCTGGCCCGTGATGGTGACGATGCCGAGCCCACGGACGTTCTGCCACTTGATCTTCTTGACGAGAGGATCGGCCAGCTTGACAACCCAGGCGTTGGTGTCGACACTAGCATCCACCGACACGCCGACCTCGGGGGTATACACATCCACGGCACGGTCGCCGTTCGTGCCAAGCGTCTTGCGGCAGTCGTCCGCCAGCTGCAGCGTCTCCTCCCGGCTGCCGCCCACGAGGATGAGCTTGCGAGGCTGGATCAGCGGGATGAGCATGTTGAGACTTCGTTTGTCATGCAGGCCACTAAAGTCGACAAAGGCGATGCGCAGGTTGGCCGTGATCGTCTCCGTCTGGTACACGAGCTTGCATGGACCTGTCGGCTCCTCAAGCTCAGTATCTTCGACCGCGTCGAGCTCGTCCGGCACGAAGCCATCGCCCACAACACCACCATCAGCGTCGTCCACAGATCCAGCCCGCGTCGTTTGGTTCCGCTTGGCGCCGGGACCGTTCTTAGCCACGTCGTCCCACTTGCGCTTCTTGCCCAACTTGTCGTCGGTCGCCGCCAAGTTGGCTCCGTCTGCGTTATCCTCCTCCTTCTCCTCCGCTCGGAGATAGTCCTCAGGTCGAATCAGCTCTCCAAAGTCGTCGTTGCGCTTCCTCCTGATCGCAATGGGGAATGCCCTCTCCCTGCCCTTCTTCCCTCGCGAGTCAAAGTCGTACACGCCCTTCTTCTTGATGAGCACGTTGATGCCCAGATCTTCGTCCTTCAGGACAACGTTCTTGCGCCCTACTTGTCCAAGGGTGGTAGACACATTCAACGCCTTTCCTTGCTGCTCGCCGTCGTCGTCTTCTGAATCGGACGAGGACTCGGACGAGGCGTCGTCGACAACATCGGCTGACGCTTCCAGAGCCGACGCTCCGCCGCTCTGCTGCGTCGCTTGGAGCTGTCTTTGTGTGGCCAACCACTGCTGGTACACCGACAACTCCTCGCCCTCTAGAGCCTGGCGCTGAGCCTCGGTAATTTCCAACTCTCGGCCGCCAGCGTACACGAGCTCGATGTTATCTCCACTCGCGTTCTGCTCCACCGTGACACCGTCCTTCTTTTCCTTCCACCAGTCCCATAGTGTCCTTGCGATCGAGGGCTTGTCGTCCTTTGCCAGGCCAGGTTTGTCCGTCAAAATAACCAGGTTCCTTGAGTCCTTTGCCAGTCCCTTGATCAAATCCTTTGAAAATCCCCACTCGATGCTAGTATCACTCGCTAGGATAACACGACCCTCCGTCGCCGCGTTTTCGGTATTGCGGCTCAACAACCGCTCGATCTGAGCCTTTCGCTCCAGTAGTCGTAGATACTTGAAGTCAAGTGGCCCGCCCTCCTTCTTACCGCCCGAGCCATTGACCCTTCGCTGGTCCTCGGCAAAAGCTTCGAACTCCTGGACAATGCTGTCGTCCATCCACTCGAGCATACTTCGCGCGTACCGCATCGTGCTGGACATGTTGCGTCCCGCAAGGTACAGCTTCGCCGACCTGAGCACACTCTCTGGGGAGGCAGCATCGGTCCTCCAAGCATGCTCCAGGAGGTAGGACAGCTCCAGCACTCGGGCGCTCGAGTCCACCGGGATCAGCACGGTTCCTCCTCGTGTAACACAGGCCTTGATGGTGTCAATCAGCTGTTCGTCGCGCTTGGTACGACCTCCGGCCTGGGCATTCCTATCAGCGCCGCGACTGCTGCAGATCAAAGCAGTAGGCTTGCGCAGCTGCTCGATAACCTCGGCGCCGCCACCTCCAGCACCTCCCAGCCACGCAGCACCGGCGAAGACATTCTCACGGGCTTGGTTCCAGTCCACAGCGTACACGATCGACTCCAGGCCGTGTTGGATGTGCCATATTGTACCACCAAGTGTGTGTCCGGAGTTGTAGGCTGTGATGGTCAACCCATTGAGGGGCGGCGAGAAGGGGGACGGCAGGGGTTGATGCGGTTGCGAGTATTTGAGCGGTTGGATAAGGGAAAAGTATCGCGCGATGTCCTCGGGGGTCGGGGACTGCAGCAGGAGGTTATGCGCGGCTGTGACGGTCTGGGAGAATGAATATGCCGACTCGGAGAGCCAGCTCTGTGGAATCGTGGTCGCGGCCGCAGGAGTCGACGAATACAGGTCCTGAATAAGGGTGCGGCCCAAGTCAATAACGGGTCGCGTCGCATATACGGGAATGCGTGTAAACTGAGGAATGTTCTTGCAACAATGGGCATATGCAGCGAGATGCGAAGCCGTCGCGTGGGTAACGAGGATCAGCGAAAGAGTCGTGACTTGTCTACAAAAGTCCCGTTAGCATCGATCGCGTTCTGCCACCAGCGCATCCACCAGGCCACATACTTCTCGATCTCCTTGAGCTTCTCCACGTCAAACGACTCGTCCCATCCCAGGTCGATGAGGACTTTGACCCCTCCATCGAGCTCGAGGAGAGACTGCGAGGCGGCCGAGTCGGAGAGGGCGCCCTGGAGCGGGCAGAAGGTGAACATGATGTGGGCGCTGCGCGAGGGGGTGTTCAGATGGACCTCGTCAGCATCGTCGCAATGGAAGTTCGATCGCGGGAGATGTTTTCGGCTGTCCCGGTTTTTTGGCCTAGGTCATGACGTTCCGGAGAGCAATAAGGAATTTCCCAACGTCGCGTGGAAAGCTTCCTTTGCGTAGAATCCTAGCTTAATTATATCCAGCCTAGTGCAGGGGAGCTGATGGGTTACGAGCTGGCCCGGGTCGGCAGAATTATGATGCGGATCGACCTACCCTGCACCATATCTTGACATCACTTATTCGGGCGTTTTTGACTTCATTTGATCTTCACTTGCATGTTCGAATAAGGAAGCCCCAAACGTTGACGATGGAAAGTAAATTTGTATTTTGCTTTCAAACCCCAAACCTAATGGCCGTAATTCGGCGTCATAGGGTTAAGTATGATCTCAGATCGATTAGGTGCCACGTATCGCGAAATCTATTCTACGTAGTTCCTTAACTACAACCTTAAGTATTAACACCAAGCAAGCTTCATGATCTCAACCCTGTAAACCATCTTCACCCACGCCACATGGAGCCCACAACTCTCAACGTAACGTGGTTCACCTCAACTCCGCCTACATCCCACGCATGCATCGACTTGACCAGGCGGCTAAAACAAACCCAGCAGAGCGACACACCCCACCCCCAGCAAACGCCCCCATCGCCATGAAACATCGTCGACCGACGAATACCACCTCCATGACGAAGTCACCTGCTAGCCAGCTCAACCCTAGACGCCAGCCCGGATGCTCTTGTTGCTAAATTGCAGTCTACCTCCCCCGGCCCCGTTCCTCACCACCCCGCTGCCAGCCCACGATGACGCGGCCATCCGCGCGGCGTCCGAATGCTCGGAGCCTGGCCTGGGCGCGAGCGAGAACCAGAGCTATCTATTCACGAGAAGAGTCCACGTAGGAAAACGGCTGTAGGGACCAATTGTGGGAGGCAGCCTTCATTTACCAGCAACGGGTGGGAATTGGAGACATCACCAACCCCCCTGCACGCCGTCCCAAGCTTATCTGCAACTTAGTATCCATCTCACCAACACATGCAGTCACGGAAATAGACTGCAAAGACGTTGTTGCCCACAAGCGTTTGACATTGCTAGATAGACTACATACACGCGCGAAATGATGCTTCATCGTTGCCGACGATGCCACCCGAAACACCACAAACAAAAAAACCAGTGTATCTCTGACACAAGACTGGTACAAATAAACACCAGATCCCCCCGTTGACAGTCGTGATAAAATCCCGCTGAATGCAACCACGGCAAGCCCCTTGGCTGCCGCCCCCTAAAAAACCAGACGCCGTGACAATGCATGAGTAAACCATGACAAGAAATTGTAATGCAATGCTGAATCATCCCGTGAGGTTCTGCGTGAACCATCCATCACCCCTAGCCCCACCGAATGGAGCTTAATTCTCATCGTACTTCTCAGTCTTCTCCAGAGCGAGTTTTGCAGCGGTGGCCAAATCATTCGTCTCATCGCCCTAGATGCAGAACTTCCGATCCAGCATTCGCAGTGCCCGCGCGTCCTCGCTCACACCACCCTTTTCCAGGCCGCAGATCCCGTTGGTCCTGGGACTGCTGCTCGCGCTGCCATTGCTAGCGGGGTTGGCGCTACCAGGCTCGCTACTGGCAGGGGTCGGATGCAGAAGTGCCGACAAGCTTGCCTTGTTCCCAGTCGCTGGAGGCGTCTCTGTCGAGTGTGAGCTCCGGGGTGGGCTGACACTCAAGGCGCGGTTAGGGGGAGTGCTGATTGCCGCGAGAGAGTTGCTTGAAGACCCGCTAGTGACGGCACCGAGAGCAGGTAGCGGTCCCTGGTGGCCGCGATTGGATGGATCGAGGCGAGGATCGACCATAGCGCTCCGGGCCGCAGCCTGAAGATGCTCCAGAGGCGAGTCCTGTCGGGGAGGCAGTGGTGCATGCGTGTAGTGAGGCGACGGGTGCTGGGAGTAGGAAGAGTGAGTCGTAGGCTTCGAATGCGGAGGTGGAAGGGTGGCTCGCTGGTCGTAATGCGGTGCCTGGGCGTACTGCGGAGGCGGCAACTGAGCCTGGGAGACGTGGGGAGGGAGTTGATGATGGCCGGCTGAAGGGTAGGGAGCCGCATAATGGTTGTAGGGAGGTGTCGCCATCGGTGACGGAGGCCAACCGTAGCCAGGTTGGCCGTATTGGGGCGGATAAGGATGCTGATGGGCATGTTGAGGTGCTACCATGAAGGGAGGCTGTTGCATCGGGGCTCGCGTGAGGGCAGGAGTCTGGTTGGTTTCTCCCAAACTGGATTCAGGGTACATGCCCTTAACTGGGATGATGCCTCGTAGTGAGGGATCCACCGTGGGCTGGGGGAGATCGGGCTGGCCTGGTTGCGGGCGGGAGTAATATGAGATGAGGTGAAGGTGCTGGCCAGTAGAGGTGGTGATGCTGAACGACTGCTTCATAAGCCCGTCGGCCTTGTAACGGTATCCTTCCGGCTCGCCGTCGTCCTGGTCCTCGTCGCTACCGCGCCCAGAGTCGGGGGTCTTGCCGGCGTTTCGCCTACCAGAGAAGCCACCTCCTCGCTTGCCCTCCATCTCACGGTAGGTCAGGAAGCTGCCAGATACGCGGCTCGCACTCCATGACTTGCCATCGGTCCATCGTCGCATGCCAGCTTCTCGCTCATCCCATACGAACACCGAGCCGGATCGAATCGATTGCCTCTCCTTCTCCGAGAGCCGTCGTTGCACTCTGGGCAAGACGCCTAACCTGCAAGCTTCGAACAGGCGGATGGCGTCGGCGGGCGTCCGCACGTAGCCGTGGTATGTTTCCATCTTGTCCAAGAGGATGGGGTCTGAATTCTGTAGTTGGCGCAGCCTGGCGGTTGGAAAGTGCTCCTCGCGTAAGCGCAGGAGCTGGAGGGCGTAAAGGCCTTTATAAGAAGAATCGCCCGCAAGAGCTAGTGTTGACTTCCACGCGGCGCCCCACCAGATCTAATCGGGCCAACACTGGTACTGTATGCGGATATACGTATTATTGAGCCTGGCCCCACAACGGCCGAAAGCTGAGCGGAATTGCGTCCACGCCTCTACCAGGGGAAGGATGCGGGCTGCTTAGGTTTCTTGGCGTTTCCGAGAGGGTTGGGCCAAGACAAAGAGTTTAGACGAGCCAGGTGCCGTCAAAGTCCAAACGGTGCGAGGCGATGGGAGAGCGGCCGGGATGTCGTCGGATTGTCTGTGGGTTCTTGTGGCAACCGGAGCTAATTGAGGGTTGGACGAGTCAGTATGAAGGAAGGTCAGGCGTTGAGTGACCAGACAGGAAGTGACTTGGAGAGAAATGCTGCCAAGACAAGGAGGAGCCAAGGAGGAGGGTGAGAGAAGAGCACAGAGGAGGGCAAAGCGTGCAAGGGTGAGAGGGCTGACTGTGCGAGAGCAGCGCCCAGGCCATATATAATGCTGATACAACTTGCGCACGCCCGTACGAAGTACATGCAGCACCGTAACACGCACTGCCAGAGACAGGGGTTGGAGCCTCGATTCCCTTGCGGAAGAGTGCCGTCGGAGCCGATCCAGTGGAGACCCACTCGACTAAAATTTCCCTGAGATTGAGTGTGTTTGCCGCTTGGCGATGTGCATGACGACGTTCCAAGAGCCTCTGGGGTAATGCCACCGTCTTGGCGCCGGACGCACCGACTGAGCGAAGCTGCGAAAGCCCGGCGGCCAGACGGCAGCAGGGACGCGGCAGGCGATGGTTGAGTGAAGGCAAAGGATAAGGATAAGAATAAGAGAAGCACGATGCGGCTCTAAGCATCGGTGGAGGCCTGCTGCTGCTGCAGGGCAACATGACGCCTTAGGCAAGGGATGAATTCAGAACGCTTGTCCACTTCACTTGACCCATGCGCTCAGCCGCCCTGGGCGGGCGCCGAGCGGGGATCACCGAGTGCCAAGAGCCGAGGAAAACACACGAGACGTGAGTCGAAGACTTACGTACTTATCGATCGGAGCGTAGGACGCAGTAGAAAATAAGAAGTTCGGCGATAGGTAAGGAGCGGTCGAGTCGAGGATGTGAAGCCGGTGAAGAGTGCCAAGGCCAACAGTGTGTCTCTCCTTGTCTCTGTCTCTCTCAAGTTGTCCACGGACACGAATGGAAGCGGATGGGGGGCCAAGAGCTAGATAAGGTTGCAAAGGCAAGTCAGCAAAGGGAAATTGAGACCTGGAGACTTGTCAACCTAGGAAGTGAGAGCTTCAGAGGGCGCAGAGCGCAGAGCGGTGGTGGATAACTCGGCGACACATGGCCGGGAGTGTGGAGAAGGGACGGAGCACGGCAGAGCCAAGAAGGAGTGTGAGTGCCTGCGAGGGCGTGTGAGAGGGTCCCGAGGCGTGTGGCGCAGAACCAGCAGAGGCGTGGCTGCAGTGGCAGGGTTGGTCGGGACAAGCTTTTGAAGCCGACCCACCATCAAGCATCAAGGGGCCAAGCAGCGAGTAGGCGGGTTGATCAGTGAGCAAACAGCCATAGCGATAGCCATAGGGGATAGGGATATAGATAGGCGGCGGAATGTGGACTCGACAGGGGAGGTACATACGTACATAGTACAGGAGAAGCGCCTGGCTTGCGGCTTGGGAAGCTTACCACTGGTGTTTCCAGTCCAGCGGCCTCGAGTTGCAGGTCTGGAACGTCTAGTTGGAGAGGCTGGCCACGGTGCTGTATAGAATCTCCGCGAGACGTCGCTTCGTTGGCCGCAGATTCACTGGTCCTTCCGTCCGTCGTGGTAAGTGGCTTTTGAGGGGAGGGGTCCAGATTAAGGTGAGAAGTAACTTAACTTAGCTTTTTTGCTTTTGGCCTCAGGAACCCGCCACTTTGATGAGGCTTGGGTTCGCTGCGTTTGCGTTTTGAGTGTCTTCACGGAGTATTCCATCAACTTTTTTTCTTCTCATGTGTGTCACGGCCCATTGCTGTAAGTGCAGGGAGCGCCGTGGCACACAACGCCCTCCAGTCAAAGGTGCGCCTCATAGGCTCAAGTCCAGGTTGTGCGTCCAAGCCCCATCCAAGCACAACCACCAATACGCGTACTCAGGCCATGGCCAAAACTACGTATTCCGCAACCGGGAAAAAGTGATCCGATAGCCACCCTTTCTAATCTGGACAACTCACTCTGATTGTGCCGCTGATAATGCGCGGGCGATGGCGTCTACTATCGAGCGTCCGCCGCAAACACAAACGCTAGCCCGGTCCCGTCGACAATGAGAGGCTTTTATTCTGTTCCATTGTTGTTTTTAGTCAGAGAGAACGAAAGGCAGAAAATGAGCTCGTCTAAATGGAGAAGCGGCAGGACGGGCGAGAAAAAAGATAGGGGACGTGGGGAGACTGAGTGAGATAAACCCGCACGGAACAAAAGAACCAAAAGAGGCCCCCCAAAAACATAGACAACAAAAAGGCGGATGGCGCGGAGTATTCTCGAGCTCGATACCTACATATGGGTTACAGATACATGTGCAGACTGCAGACTGCAGCGTGTTATGTATCCATCCGTACAGTAGCTCCAGAGGCGCAGACAGCGCCCTCGGCCTTTTGTTTCTGACGCTCTCCAGAGCATGGCCTCTGCGCCAGTTGGACACTCGTTGTGGTGTCGGTACGCGCGTCCGTGTGTCGGTGTCATCAGTGAGCTTAAATTCCTACAGCCTTGGTCCTCAGCCCCCGACGACGTTCTTTCTGAGTTACCCAAGCGGGCACTTTCATCACAATTGTCGCTTTCTTTAACATGGAACTCTCCGTCGAGACCGGGGTGTGTGTGTGTGGACGTGTGTGGCGGACTGACTGATGTAAGTTGGGAGGCGCCAGCACACAGCGCCTCCTGTATTATTGGTTTTTTTTTTATTAGTGCACAGCTGCGAATTACTTGTATTTTCTTTTTCCTTTTCTTTCTCGGCCGGCATGCCTAACCCTAGCGGAGGAGGGGCGTTCGAGCGACAAGGACCCCGGGTTTGACGGCGCGCCCACTGCATTGGCGGACGTCACCTGCGAGAAGCGTTTCTGGACGCTGTATGGATACGTTACGCCCGGCCTGGGTTTTCAGTTGAGCGACGATGGAAGGTTCCATATGATCCATGACGAGGGGCGGAGGACCCGGACCCTGCAATAGCTTAATCTTGGGGCGGTGGGAGCGAGAGCGAGAGCCAAGCAGACGGACGTTCATCATCAACATCATCACTCTTGCGGCTGTCGGTTGATGATAAATCCAATAGATGACTCCCCAAGTTTCCCGCCATTCTCAGCACACACACACATACACACTCATGCAAAAATGGTGGCGCACCCGAACTGTCATCGTCGACGCCGCGGATGATGCGGCTGTCTAGACCCAATGATGGCTTGGCACCGGGCCCGCCACCGTCCAGCACCAAGTGCCGTGGCTGCCGAAAGGCCTGCGACATCTGGAACACGGCGCCCGAAAGGAAAAGAAATCTGGGGGTGGGTGAGTAGCATCTGGCGCCCCCTTTGAGTGGCTGGTGCGTTTTGTTGGTCAGAATAGAACTAAGTTACGGGCTGACTCCAGCTGAATCGATGAGAGGTGCATCTACGAATACGGTTTGCATGCCGTGTCCGGGCTAAAGTCCCAGGCTTCATCTCACCCAGGCCGCCGGAATCATTTGAAGCTCTCCCTCCTATCTACGCCTCTCTCTCCTAGCATTCGTCACCTCGGAGGCTCTGCTTGCAGTTGCAACCATCGACTGACACGCCCCCCCCCCCCAAGCCGAGCCAAGTCCAATCCCGAGCTTCTCCTCACGGTACGAGGACCAGGGGGGCCACTCACTTGACGAGGTCGCTCACGATTAACCAACCATCGTGACCAACAATCAGCAATCGAAAACAGTGACGTGGTACTGTACCTCGTACAGGCAAACCCCTAAAAACCACCACTACTTATTGATCGTCTAAGTTAACCCCCCGTGCCCTTTCTTTATTATACCCGCCCCTTTTTAAGTTGGCTTAGGTGCGCAGCTTATTCCCCGTGTCCTGGTATATACCGTACAGTCCTCGGTTACGGGTACAGACAGAGACAACCTCGAATGTTTGCCGTCGTGCAATCGCCGTTTCAGTGACCCGCGAGCCGTGACCCGTGACCCGTGACACTTCCTCGACACACACACACTCTCTCTCGCATATCTCCCTATCCCCAACCCACCCGTATCGGCCGCTCCTTTCCCCAAATGGAACCGAACCGTTCTTCACTTTTCTGCGAGCAAAGTCCGAGCCAGAACGTCATTGCTGGTTGCCGTTGTCGCCGGCGGGCCGACCATGGGTCGTTCGTTTGGTTGTCCTCCACCAGAATGCGTCAGTGCTCTCGTAAAAAAAGGAAACTCGATGTGAGGAGCCAGATTGTCATCGCATTTGCGAGCCATGGCATTTTTTGGGGGGCCGGACCAGCCCTGTCAGGCAGAATTCCCATCTCGGCGGAAACAGGGTCCCTGACTGCTGCGGCAGCGGCGGCTGAGGGCAGACACAGTAAGCCCGGAGATGTTTAGACATTCCGCCAACACCGGCCGTCGCAAATCCTCGATTCCTCATCATCGCATCGCCTCCCTCTCAGCCTTGGATCGAAGGGGGGCGATCCTTCATCCGATGAGCCCGAGAGCCGCATGTTCCCCCCCAACAGCAGTGCTCCGAAACGTCACAGGGTCAGCACTTAAATCCTCCAACGGGTCTCCACTGGAGCCCATCACCATCAATCTCAACACCAGGTGCTATTTCTGGGACCCCCCCC